>MU225696.1:35703-65836 GCA_018584345.1 Thuja plicata
GAATACCTTCATTGCATCAATTGTTTGAAGATGCTTGCATAAGGCATATGTCAAATTATCCATCTTCATAAAATCCATGTAGGGTCCTTGATCATATGTCACAATGGTGGCATTAATTTGTTTGATGTTCTCATTCAGAACTGCTAGAGAGGGCACACGTGCATTTCTCAACTGAGTTTGTCTGACTCTTATCTTGCTGATCTCCAACTTAGCCTTTTCAATTTTGTCTAACTGACCTTGATATACAGTGTTACATATGTTCATGTCCTTGGTAGATGTCTCAACTAATTTCTTGATAGAGTCCACCATGATCTCTGCCTCTTCTATCTTCTTGATATGCTCAAAGGTGAACTTTACTCTGTCCATGGAGTTTTCTATGACTTTCTTACCTTTAGCTGCCAACTCTTTCAATATAGATTGCCCAATCTTTAGATATTTTAAGTATAAGGTAAAATTCTTTACCAATTCATTCAATCTCTCCTTTTTACATTCATCTTCTACAATTCTAGTAGTAGAGTCTACTAGGTTTGTAAAGTGTGCTTTGAAGCTTGTTAGAATGATGTGGACATCTTCAACTGATTGAATCTTGGCTACTTTCTTGTCTGTAGGTACTAAATCATTCAGAATTTTAACTGACTCCAAGAAAAGAGGGTTCCTCATAACCTATTTTTATTTTTCCTTTTCCATAGCTAGCATGCTAATCTTTATTAAGTCTTCTTCTCCCCATGCATCTAGACTTGCTAAATCAGGAGTTAACCTTGACAGTAATGAAGTAGATGGTAAAGTGGATGGAGTAAATATAGTATTTTGATTGGTATCCATGCATTCAATCTTTACTGGAATCTCCTTGATCGGTGTCTCATTATCTTGAGTATCTTTTTCTTCATTCAAGTCTATTGGATCATTGGAGGGAACTTCATCCTACTGTACAGATGTATCATCAGTGCACATCTCTTCAGTGCTTACAAATGCTTTATCAACTTTGTCCATGTCATTGTCAGATGCTGTCATGGATATCTTGATATTATCAACCATTATAGTATCTTTTGAGTCTTTTGTTGTATTAGAAAGTTATTTTCATTGAGGGCGCTAAAACCTATGGACCTGTCATAGGTGCATTTCAAATTACTGGTTCTGTAACCTGTTTGGGAGGAGCTAGAGTTACCTTAGTTGTAGGTGTCATTGATGGATACATGTGTTTATCCATAAACACTTGTGAAAATGCATTTTCAGTTCATTTTCCTATCTGCTCATACTCTTTGTTCATAATCTGAAGAGTCCTTGTCTTGGTTCTGAGATGAGGCTTCACCAGATCTAAAAGAATTGCCTTTTCATAATGTGAGCATACAGGGAGAAGATTATCCAATGTTTCTTCTCTTATCCTCATGTCTTCCTCAATTGCATGTCTCTTCATTATTTCCAATAAGTTCCATAACTTATCAGGTATCACTGTTTTGAGTTCAAGAACTGACTTCTTAAACTTAATCATGTGAGAGATGATCATAGAATGTATCTCAGTTTTATCTATCTCTTGATACTTGTCATAAACCTTAGCAAGTGTGTCTAGTCTACCTTCATTAAAAATCTTGTTCTTCAAGACATTTAGACTAGGTCTGAATCCTACCTCAGGAGGAGCTTGAGTGTTCCTTTTTGTGCTCTGTGTGTTCCTTGAGGATGGGTGATTTGTGGGCACTTTATTCCTTCCTCTAGACTTATTGCTTGGTATGGAAGGTGGAGATGAGTCTAGGTCAATGGTGGTAGAGGGTGCAGAGGTGCTCTCTACTTTATTCTTCTTCTAGATGTCATCAGTCTTCTCAAGTTCTTTGGCTATCTTGGCTGCTCTATCTTTGTCAAGATATTCTTGAGTGACACCATGAACTTTTAGAATGTTAGATGTAATCTTAGATGCCTTTCTTTTGTTATCAGCACTATATAATACAAAATCAACTGCATTAGTCTTCTCTCTGTAAGTGCCCCATCTGGGCTCATTGGGATCTTTAGGTGCAGACAAAAGGACCTGTGCATATCCTTCCAATACATGTTCCTCCACTTCATACCCAAGTGGATGAATCCATTTAGTTCTAAGCTCAATTGCCTCCATGCAAGTGCAGTTGGTCTCTACCATGAAGCATATGGTTTCTTTATACTTTTCAACAATCTTCTTAGGTATCCTGAACCTCTTCTGCATCTTGATCCTAAAGGTTTTGATGTCCATGTCCATAGCATATTTTGCACTACTCTTTGCTGTGGCTTTAAGTGAAATCTGAGACATTGTAGGTTTTCTTCTGTCTAGGTACAGATTTGCAACCTTACCAACAATATGGAAGTATAGATAGATAATCAGAGACCCAAACTTGAATGTCTTTCTCTTGTCATGATTGATAAACAAAATGTTGCCAATCAATTGAGTGCACAATATCTCACATAGATTGTATTGAGTGTTATCCTTCACCATTCTCATAGCTGCTAGAATAGTTTCTATAGAGACACTGTTCAATCTACTTGCTTGCTGGAACTTGTAACCAAGGATCATAGTTAGAAGCTTTATGTCTTCTTCCTTGATAGGATCAACTGTCATACCATGCCTGTCACTTCTGGATAGGCATGCTTGCCCAAACTATTTCTTGACATCCTTGCTAGTAGGAAGAACTGGTCTAGTATTAGGAAGTCCATTCATGTTATGGATTAGGTCTACAGTAATATAGATGGGAACTTCACCAATCCAGTAGAGGTCATCATGAATCCTACTCAACAAGATTTTAACCCATTCTGGTTCCTAGAATTCATGCGCATTCGAAAACTTGAAGATAGGGTTGTCTGTGAGGTGCGCGTATTCATCCTTGAATCAATAGTCTAGTTTCATCATCGAAGCCATGAGAGTGGCTATACTATTATCTCCAACTGTTTCCTTTTTACAATAAATGTATGCACGAATGTCTTCTACGTGAACGACACCTAATGGAGCTTTTGAGAAAGCTCCTTCCACATCATCTAGTATGGATTTAAATGGATGCCTCTTAAATACAAATCTCTTCCTCTCTACAATGTCAAATACAATTGGAGTCGCCATACTTACTTGATGATTGATTAAATAGGATTTCACAAAAATCTGAAATGACACGACTACTAGGGTTCCATTCCAACTTCTTAACCGTGCTTCTAAACCACCAAATCTGTTATGCTTCCATGCTTTGATGCTCATTTATCCTGTGCTCTCTGAATTCTATGATCTCAAATGCAAATGTGAAGACAATTGAACACTTACATCTTTTTTATAAAAGTTACTGCATTTAATGTTTGCAACAGTACATGGTTTTCATAGAGAATATCAAACTTTGTTCTGAATGCATTATAGATAGTGCATGTATGGCTACTACTATATCATGTGATCATAAGCATGAATCCATAGGCACATACTCAGAGGTGAGTATACCAGCCACGCAGGGGTTCTGAGCTAGAATAGCTCCCCCTAAGACCAAGAAGGTCTATTCAACCAAAAATAGAGGATGCGTCCACTGTGGATGCATCAACTACTTTGTCAACATCATTGTCCTTCTTTACTTCAACCCAAATTTTGCTTGAATCTTTTTTAGCTTGAAAAAACTTGAATTCTCCTTCTTCTTCAAATAGTGATCTCTTAGGATCCTCTTGTTTTTGAGTTTTGGATCTACAGAACCTTGAGATGTGTCCAGCCTTTCCACATGTGTGACAAATGATAGGAGGTCTGATCTTCTTGTTCATCATGCCGCACTACTTTTCTGTGTGTCCATTGTAATTACATATCTGACATGTAATGTTCTACAAATTTATTTGAGGCTGATTTCTCTAATTGTTTTGATTCATTCTTCTCTGATTCTGCTGTGACTGATTTCTTTGATTTGTTCTACAATGTATAGCCCTATGACCAAACTTATTACAGGAGTAAAAATAACCATTGAAAGGTCTTACCTCTTTACAATCTCTTTCCAAATGACCATGTTTATTACATGCATAAAAAGTTTTGTTCACTTGCTTGATTTCTTCTTTAGGTGGATCTGTTTTAATCTTTGCAAAATTTTCAACTTTCTTTGCTTCTGAAGATGCTTCATGTGCTTTCTTTCTTTCTTCTTATGAATTTATTTCAATTTGTGCTACATTGTATCCAAGACCAGTAGTGTCGCCTTTTTTCTTTTGTGCATTGAGCTGAGATTGAAGTGAATCAGAACTTGTGTGGAGTTTATCAATTTTATCCTTTGCTTTTGTTAATTCAGATTCCATCTTCTTCTTTATGCAAGACTTTCATGTTTTCTTTCAAAAGTTCATCTTCTAGTTGTTTTCTTTCTTTGATCTTTTCTTCAATGGAAAAATTTGACTGTTAGTTAGCTATTCATCCAGATTTTCAATTTTATCCTTCAGAGACATGTTCTCTTCATTCATCATTTTGACCATTTTCCCTAAATCACTTGTATAAGGACAATCTTTCAAATCTTTTCTCAATTTCTTGATAAGCATTTGTGAGCCATCGACTTTCAGTCTAAGTTCTTCATTTTCTTTTTCAGATCTGTCAAGATCTTCAAGAGCTGCTTCAAGATTCTTTTTCAAATGTTTTTCTTCTATTGAGTCCATTATCTCTTCAAGTGGTTAAACTTTCTTTCAGAGGACCAGAGCTCTGATACCAATTATTAGAAACACTGAGAGGGGGGGGGGGTGTGAATCAGTGTTTGTCTATTTATTATATTTCAGAAACTTAAACATAAATAAAACATATATCCAATGAAGCTTAATACAAGAACACATAACACATGATATGTTTATGGGGAAACCTTGATCAAAGGAAAACTCCGGTGGGAATTAGTACCCACAAATATTGCACTAGTATAATGAACCTGTTAAAGTTCCTTTGCCCTGTTAGGAGCAGTCTTTACAACCCAAGTACAATGACCCTGTTAGGAGTGTTGGACCCTGTTAGGAGTCTATTACAAAAACCCTGTTAAAGGTATATGGCTCACTACCAGAGCTCACTTCTCAATAGGATGAAGGCTACAACCTTCTGATAGTTGATATACACTATATCAAAAGTGAACTGCTGAGATGAAACTGTTGTCTGATCAGTTCTATTTATGCGCAAATGCTCTTACTCTCTTAAAGAGATTTATCTCACACTGAATTCATCATACTGCTCTTCTATATCTTCCTCATACATATATTTGACACTTGTAACATAACTTTACATTACATACTTATATATTCATACCTGAGCAATTCGGCTTAAGTGTGTTTACAACAATACTAAAGACATTATTAAAAACATATAATCAAAGGCGCTTGGCCGTTACACAACAAAATAATTCACGCTGATCAAAACACTTAGTCGGCTTTTATGCTCTGTCTTCTGGACTTCTGGTCTACTGATCTGTCTGTAACTTATTCATACAATCATGACGTACCATGCGTGTCTAGATTTAGTATGTAGACATCACATAGAACATATATCTGAATGCGCATACTCTAATTCGATCTCTCACACATGTGCTAATGTGCTGATCACTGTATATCTCTATCTGCCCTGTATTCCATACTTAGTCATTTATCTTCTAAGTTATGTTTGACAAAAACTTAATGTGACTTTTTTTCCATGATGAAAACACAAAATAAGTCATGTATCCTCTAGGAGTCAACTTGCAAACAAAAGCCTACCTGATTTATCCAAGGGGTTGATCTGAATTGGTTACAACTTTAAGTTTTCATGATGGAGACCTGAGTTTAAATCCCGATAGGGACATCTTGTGTGACTCTTAGTCTTCTTAGTTGGCTTATGGTTTCTAGTGTGTTTTCTTGAAAGGATCTAATATTTGTAAACGATCTCTAATATAAAAACCCTACCTGATTTAAATTTCATAATTCCTTAATCATTTTCCTGTAAGATTTTCTCAAAGAAGAACCTAGGGTTTTAACAGAATTAATTAAACATAATCTTCTCTAAATTGCACACAAATGTTTATAGATTTGGGTTCTACAAAAAAATTTCTTTTCACAGTAATTCAATATCAATTTTCCAATTTCCTCAAAGACAATGAATTGTTCAATTCAACAATATAAAACCAAAATCTCTCTCCATAATCAAATTGCATATGCAATCAGACAATCACATAGAAGAAAATATTTTCAAAAGTAAAAATTTATAAAAGGTTTCAAACCCTACCTTGAATTCACAAAAAGAACTGAAACAACAATGGCCCGAAACAAAGCGTCAAAGATTCCCAAATACTCTTAAGCTTTGAAAATAATTCTTTAAACAAACCAATAATTATCCAAAACCCGCTCTCCTCCAAATATCTCTATGTGCAAATGACCAAAAAAATTTTTAATAAAGGAAAACCCCGACACCAAAATTGAATCATGCAACTCTTAATAAACATCAGAAGTCAAGCTCCAAATTTAGAACTCCACTTTAATTTCTATAATCCCATGTTTAGCTCAATTTCTCTCCACTTCAAATTCCTCAACTCAACTTCTAATTTTGAGAGAAATTAATAATTAAATAAAATAAACACCTTTTTATTGTGCAACTCACAATTATCAATTAAACAAACTTGCATATGAATTTCTAATTTAATTTAATCAAATCCATTGTGCAAATAATTGTATAAATAATATAAAAAATTGAATTAATATTTAAAGCACAATATTAATCATGCAACTACATAATTAAATATTATTAATTGAATAAAGCCCTTTTAATTCACAAATTAGAATAAATAATTAATTAATCTAAATATTTTATAGTTAGAGTTTTAATTAAGTCTATTTATTAAACATAGATATTTAATTAATTCTTATTAATTAAATACTCCTACATTTCATATCAAATAAATTGACATTAAAATAGGCATAATTAGTTACTAACAATAATCATCCTTGATAATAATTAACTCACATAAATAAAAATGCACGTCAACCAATAACAGACACACACAATGAAAATACTCAGATCAAAGCACAATCAATCTCAACAGGAAGGGTTCCACAAATTCACGTCACCTGAAGAATTTGGGTAGGTCAGGAAATCCGATAGCTATCCAATCTTAGGAAAAAAAAGGCTTAGGATAAGGTTTTGGGCCTAACTGTTAACTCCCCTCTTTTACCATTGAGATACTACGATATGGCACACTCACTCCTGCCAATTTAGAGAAGATGGTGCCTGGTACCTACAAAACTATATAAAAGACAAGCATGTACATGTGCATTTATAAAAAACAATGACATGGATTGGTTGACTGTGTGGATCTCGCAATGAAACTAACTGTGTCTTTGTCCTCTACCATAACAACTACATCAATCAAAAATATAAAATAGACATAACCATACACATGCAAGTATGGGGTTAATACATCATAATATAAACATCATCTAAAATGGAACTAACATCATCTCATAAGAATTATCATCACATAAAAATAACCATACTATATCCTACACCAAGTCACATGAAAATAACAATAATAATGAGGTTTCATACAATGTATCACGCATAAATGAAATGGGCCTAATGACCTTAATAACTGAAAGCAATAACCTAATATAATTCGACACCAATAATTGAAAGCAATCTATGGGTGGGTATTACATCTCTTGTAATACCTTATTTTGGCCCTAGATGTTTTCTTTTTTTATTTATTTGATTGGTTGAGCTTACCTCATGCTTTGATGGATAAATGCTTATATTTATGATCATGTTGGATACATGGAGTATTAGCACCTTCTTGAGGATATGGATTGTGTTATTGCTTTGGAAAGTTTCTTATGTCCTTGTGCCTAGTTGTGAGTGTTGGAAAGTGGCTCATTTTGGAATATATAGAGTTTTTCATTTATGAAAACACTACTCATGTGTATGGTCACTTGAAGTGAAACTTAGTTTGGATATTCAGTTTTGCAAAAATGACTAAGTTCGGGAAGTAGTTTACTGGGTACAGTCACATAGTTTTGGTAAGAGAGCATTGTATATGGTGAAATAAGTCATGCAATCTTAGAGGAAGGTATTTTGGGATATGATAGACCTTCAGTTAAGGTCTCTTTTGTTTTGGAGTTCATTTCATAAAGTTACAACCTGTTGAAGTCATGTGAAGATAGTATAGTAGGGAAAGAGAGCAGTTGAATGGTCACGATCATTAAGGAAGTATAACATGGAATATATAAGTGCTAAGTTGGATTTGGATTGGCTCCTACACCACTTTTTTAATAGTATTATTTCTGACTATGGATTGATAATTGGATAAGTGTTGGACACATTTGGTGATGTTCTTGAGAGTCGACTGATTATGAGATTGGGTATATAAGAAGATGTTTTTAGATGTGAAGACATGGATGGAATACGCATGCATTGCGATGTCAGAATCAGACAAAATTTGATGCGAGGTATAATTGGGACTACTTGAGCATAGAATATTCTTGTACAGTTCACTTTTGGTAAATCATTGTAATAGATCAATTTTTTTGATTGTAAGAGCAGTGTGCTCATTGTTTACCCCTAATAGGGTTTTCTATTCCTTTAACAAGGAAATGTACTAATGCAATATTCATCTCCTAAAAGGGCTAGATCTCCTAGTAGGGACACTGTACTTTTAGTGCATAATTTGTGGGTATCATCCCCACCGGGTTTGTCCCTTGGTCAAGGTTTCCTCGTGAAAAAAATCATGGTGTTATGAGTTATCTTTTTTATGTGTATGTTCTTTTCATTTCAGCTATTGTATGGTTAATTTGGAAATTATTAAGTTTGAATTTAAAGTTTTGTAATATTGATTCACCCCCCTCTTAGTATTACATAATCCTAGCAGTGAGAACCATTGTGTTGTGGCTTGTTGCATACTTGATTTGGGATGCTAGACCTCCTGAGACTATTTTGTGAGCTATGTGGGCTCATTGTTTTCTTGGTGATTTGGTCACGAGATTGATTCCTTTATGTAATTTTGTTTATGTTCTCATGCTATGATTGTGTGCTAGCATTGTGAGATGCACCTGGTTCAGTCATTCTTGTGTTTACTTTCGAGATTACTATTGAGGTTATGATGGTATTGTAGACACCCTGAAATGGATAGACTTGCAACCTTACATTTAATTACTAATTTTCCTCTATTAATTAATGATTTTTTAATCATTATAAATCATCTTATTTCATCTAAATCTAATCATCTAATCATTCAATTATTTCCCCAAAATTAATTAAATAATTAATTTTATTTAATTAATCAACCTTAATTAATTAATTAAATTCAAATTCCTAAAGTTTAAAATCAAATATTTACACTTATTAATTTATTCTTCTAATTAAATTAATTTAATTTCACTCAAATATTCAATTTTAAATCAAAATAAAATTGAATTATCTCATGTTTGAGTATTTTAACTTCTAAAATTAAATAAATACTTAAATAAATCAACTCTTGAGTTCCAAGAGGTAACTCCAAATCAACTCTTTAGTTCAAAGAGGTAACTCCAAATCAACTCTTGAGTTCCAAGAGGTAACTCCAAACCAACTCTTCAGTTCCAAGAGGTAACTTAATCAACTCTTCAATTGACTAAACCATCCCCTCTTCTCTTTAGTTAAGAGGTGGAGTTTACTGATTTCTTCTCCAGTTCTTTTTTATCTCAACCATCCATTCTCAAGTTTATGGGGTCGATCTCATCCATCCAAATCATTTCCATTTCTATATAATCAACCCTTCTCAACTATTTGGAGGAGGTCTGGATTTCAAACTTTCAGCACAATTACTCTACAAGATTCTTGTACGAACTATCCAACAAAATCATTATCATATTGATATGATTTTCTCAACACTCCCAAGTCACAGATGCTACCAAGGTCAATATCGAGCACCATTCATATAACATTTCAGGAGTAGAGAGAATCAATATAAGCTTCAAGAATTGTGGTTTGCAATTTTTTGTTATCCTCTCTAATGCTTGTTATTTTATTGTTCATAGGTTCATTCTTAGTAGTTTTATTTGTTCCTTTCATTTAAAATCATTTCTAATAACCCTTATTTGTTTAGTCTACCTCCCACATTGAGTCTTTCTCCCACTCTAACCTTTGTTTAATCTAGCCTGAGTTAATAGATTGGGACCAAAAAGGACGTATCACATGGAAATTTTTGAAAATGATGAAGCCATTGTAGAATTCATGCGGCTTCACGAAGGAATACCATCAAGAGATCAAAAGGCGAGATTCTCCTTTGAATTAGAGAGATCAACATACTTTGGGGAGGAGGCTCCTCTTTCATGTCGCACAAGTAAAAATAAAAGCAAAAAACAAGAGTCATTAAGTGAAAATAGAAATGCACTTTCACATCATGAAAAAATAAAGATAAAAGACGTATCTTCTAGTGAAAACTTCTTTGAGGTGCCAGAGGATGGAAATTTGGATCTCTTCCCCTTAAAGAAGAACAATCAACATTGGTAGAAGAAGAAATAGAGGTAGTGAATCTAGGGGATGAAAAGAATCCTAAGAACATCTACCTGACTAAATCCCTTTCACATGACTAAAGAGAACAATTTATTGATTTTTTCAAAGAATGACAGATCAACTTTGCATGGTTTTATGTTGACATTGCATGTTTGGATCCAAAGATCATGCTACATCACCTATCACTTTTTCCAAATGTAAAGCTAGTAAAACAAAGGTTAAGAAAGACACATCCTCACATTTCTTTACTTGTCAAATCTGAACTAAAGAAACTTCTAGATGCAGGCTTCATAAGGCCCATCCCATATGTAGACTGGATATCAAATCTAGTGTTGGTTACAAAATGTTATGGTCAGATTCAAATATACACAGACTTTAGGGACCTGAGCAAAGAATGCCCAAAAGATGATTTCCCATTACCGAACATTGATATGATCATAGATTTGATAGCAGGACATCAAATGTTGTCACTTATGGATGGATTCTTAGGTTATAACCAAATTAAAAATGTACCAAAAGATCAATATAAGACAACATTTACTTGTGCATGGGGTACTTATTAGTGGAATGTGATGCCATTTGGCCTCAAGAATTCATAAAACAATGGGGGATTACGTCGATGACATACTAGCCAATTCAAAACTTAGAGAAACTCATCTACAAGATTTGTGTCAGATATTCAATAGACTGAAATAATACAAGGTGTGAATCAACCCAAATAAGGGCGCATTTGGAGTTATCACTGGAAAACTCCTTGGTTTCATTAGATCACACAGAGGAATTGATGTAGATCTAGAAAAGGTTAAGGCCATCCTTGATATGTCACCACCTACAAATCTAAGACAACTACGGGGTCTACAAGGAATATTACAATCTATCAGGAGATTCATCACCCAACTAGTACATAAGTGTCATCCATTCCAAAACCTACTATATAAAGATGTAATCTTTGTATGGACATAACGATTCTAGCAAACTTCTCAAACTTTCAAAGATTATCTACTAAAGTTCCCTGTATTGTGCCACCAAGTCTAGGTAGACCACTCCTATTATATATCAACAACATAATCAAAATTAGGTGTTCTTTTGGCACAACATGATGATCAGGTAAAGGAAAGGGTCATCTAGTACATCAATAGAATGTTGGTGGGCTATGAACTCAATTATTCAACAATAGAAAATGCATGTCTTATAGTTGTCTTTGCTTCTCAAAAGTTAAGACATTATATGTTGAGTCATCAAACAAATCTCATTGCACACATAGATCCATTAAAATACTTGTTGAGTAAAGAAACATTAACTAGATGACTCGCTAAATGGGTCATGATCTTAAGCAAGTTTGATATTGAATACGTGGATCAAAAGGCTATTAAAGAGAAGGTTATTGTTGATCAACTAGAAAAAGTACCAATTTTAGATCATCAACCTATAGTGTCCAAATGTCTAGATGAATCAATCCTTATAGTACAACCCACAATAGAATTGTGGCATTTACTCTTTGATGGATCATATACGAACCATGGTGCATGAGAAGGAATAGTACTCATCACTCTGCAAATGATGCAATTCCTAAATCTTTTTGACTCAATTTACCATGTACAAATAACATAGCCGAGTATGAAGCTCAGATCATCGGATTGAAAAAAACCATACAATAGAGAATAAATAACTTGAGAGTTTATGGTGATTCCCAGTTGGTTATAAGTCAAGTCAATAATGATTACATGACCAAAGACAAAAATACTTGTCCCATAGAGAGATCTGATGGAAAAATAGTGTGCTTCTTTTCATTACATTGTATTTGAACAAATTCAAAGGGTTCAAAACAAAGTAGCAGATGTAATGGATACTATAACATCTTTGATCGACATGCCAGGCAATGAAACTAGATTCCAATTTCTAGTAGAACAATTGATGATACCAGCCTATAAGGCTCCAATAACATAATCATTAAGTGTCCTTGGTCATCCTAACTCCCCTTGGTATAATTACATATATACTTACCTACAAGACAATACCCTACCACTCGACCTATCTCAAAACCAAAAGAAGTCCCTTATCTGAAAAGCCTCTAGGTACACCCTTCTCGCTAATACTTTGTATAGAAAAATTCTAGATGGAATTCTCTTAAGATGTCTCACTTCCATAAAATACCATAGAGCCTTATACAACGTACATGAAGGAATTTGTGGGTCCCAAGAAGGTGGTAATTTTTTAGCAAATAATATCATCAGGATGGGATACTATTGGCCGAGTGTAGAGACAAATGCTCATAAATATGTACAAAGGTGCCAACAATGTCAAATACACAAAGATCTTATTCACGTACCAACTCAAGACCTCCACCTCATCACTTCACCATGGCCTTTTTCAAAATGGGGATTTGACTTAGTGGGAAAGATTAAACCCACTTCCTCTAATGGTCATAAATACATAATTATAGAAACATAATACTTTACCAAATGGGTGGAAGCAATTCCTCTCACATATATCAGTGGTAAGAAGATCTCCATTTTTATACTGAATCACATCATCTTTCAATATGGGATCCCTCATACCATACTTACGGATCACAGTACGCCTTTCCAAAATATAGATGTTGAAGATCTCTATGAGAAGTTTTAAATAAAGAAAGGTTTCTCTTCATTCTACTATCCCCAAGGAAATGGACAAGTTTAAGCCACTAACAAAACAATCCTAAAGATCTTGAAGAAAATGGTCAACGAATTTGGTCGAGACTGGCATTTGAATCACCTTAGAAGAAATTATCATAAGAAATTCAGGCTATGTACCTTTGAGGTAGGAGATCTCATCCTCATGTGAAATCAAAATAATCAAACAAAAAGAGTTGAACTAGGCAAGTTTTATCCTAATTAGCTAAGACAATATATCATTATCAAATCATGTAACAATGGGGAATATCAATTAGAAACTCATGAAAGAGATCATCTCCCTGGTTATATCGACAACATGCACTTAAAAAGGTTATATGCCTGAGATCTCAAGGCCAAGTATACATGTCATATATAATCCTTAAAAAGTACAAAAAATAATAAAAATTTACCTTGGTGAAAACTTGGCAAACAGATGCCTTGGTGACAACAAAAAAATGCAAAAAAGGAGAAAAAAGTAAAGATAAACAAAATCTTTCTCTCATTGAAAACCTATCAAACATGCACTATTGGGCAGGTACCTTGGTGAAACCTGGCAAACAGGCGCCAAGTGTTAAGGTCATGCTTCACCATCAATGAACTCCAAAAGATTAAGCTTGTACTCCCTACATGCAAGATTGAGTACCCTGAGCTATTTTAGAAGCAGAATCCCCTTTGATACATCATGCTTATCCATGGCTTGTACTGACTTACCAGACAGGGGAGGAAATCTTAAAAAGTATTGAAAAAAATCTTAAAATCTTAAAAAGTGCTTAAAAAATCTAAATGGTCATCAAAAAATCCTAAAAAGAGAAAAATGTCCTAAAAAAATCAATCATAAAAAAATCAAATATTGCAAAATCTCAGCAATAAATCATCTATGTCATCAAAAAGAGAATGACGATCAAACAATCAATCAAATGTAAAAAATGAAAGCTTTGTAAATCAATAATGGTGACGCAAGAAGGGAAAGGGAAATAGGGGCCCAAGGCACTCCCAACTATCCAGACCAACCTTGTAGAACCACACAGAAGAAACAACACAAGAAGGGAGAGAAGAAACATCAGATACTTTTATTAATTGATCAAACTCAATACATGTCGGGCTATCAGGCCTTCCTAGTTTTGGCCATATACATTCAAATGAATTATAGAATGATATTCATACATGCAAGGTCATAGTCCTACCATCCGAATGGGCTAACACTTAATCTCTTATCAAAAGCTGATACAAAAATTCCTCCTAAAGTATCCCACTCTCCCTAATACTAAGAACATTAACTAAATATATACAAGATTCCACCAAAGAGGTCAGCACTCAAATCCCAAAGAAAGACCCATATTTAGGTCCACATAGATCCCAATGAGGGAACCCACATTAATTATGCCATAAAAATTAAATGCAGAAGTCGGCTAGATCAGGATAAGCAACTCGGTAAGAAGATAACCGATCGATAGAAACAACTCGGTAAGACGATAACCGAGCAATAGAAAAAACTCAGTGAAATAACCAACTGAGTAGCCAACATACACTGAGACCCATCAATAAAGCAAGATAGAACAAGTAATTGAGAAGTAGCAGTTACTGAGCACTTCACCGAACAACCTCCAAAATAAACCAAAGAAGAAAAGCAAACATATTTTTGGTTGAGAAGGATTGCCAAGAACCCAAGATGCTCCTGCATCAGACACCCAGGGTTAAAGAAATGATTCCCTGAATCATGTATCAAGTCCAACCTAAAATTAATCCAACTTAGATTGAGAAATCCAAGATGAGTCCTTCATCGACCTATTCTTCCATTTTATCAGATACTCCATGTATTCCTTTCCTCTTGTACTTCTGCCAACTCTCTATTTCAAAATATGTTCAACTTCCTCTATTTGTTTCTTAGGATAATCACTCGGTATTGTCACTTCTTCATCAGGTTCATGATATTCATACAAGTCCAAAATATTTAATATAGGTGATATATCCACGTCATTAGGTAATTCTACTTCATAAGTATTTCCACTGTCAAATCTTATCAATATTTTGCAAGGACCAAATTTCTTCATCTTTAATTTTCCATATGTTCCCATAGAAAATCTACCTTTCTTCAAATAAACTATTACTGCATCACCAAATTCAAAAGTTTTATGTCTCCTTGATTAATCTGCACTATCCTTGTATTTCTGATTACTTTTCTCCAACTTTGTTTTTACATCCTCATGCAATGTCTTCATGAACTCAAAAAACTTTTCTGCTTCATCACTCCTTTTCTCTTCTTTAACAATGTCTCTCAAGTCAAATATACCTCTCAGTTGTGTGTCATGAACAATCTCAAAAGGTGTCTTTCCAGTACTTCTATTTACTAAACTTTTGTATGCAAACTCTGCTTGTGCCAACATCAAATCCCAATTACATGGTGTGTCTCCAAATAAACATCTCAACAAGTTACCCAAACTTTGGCTCACAACCTTTGTTTGTCCATCGGTTTGTGGATGAAATGTATAACTATACTTCAACTTGGTTTCCAACTTCTTCCAAAATATTTTCCAAAAATAACTGACAAACTTATTATCTCGGTCAGAGATAATAATCCTTAGTAATCCATGCAATCTGACAATCTCCTTAAAGAAAATATCTGGTATATGTAGTGCATCTGATTTTTTCTACATGGTATGAAATGTGTCATCTTGTAAAATCTATCCACAACAACAAATATGGAATCATTACCTCTTTCTTTTCTCGGTAAGCCAAGAACAAAATCCATGCTGATATCACTCCAAGGTTTCTCAGGAATAGTAAGGTGTATACAAACCAGTATTCTGACTTACTCCTTTTGCAACTTGACAAATTCCACAGATTTTCCCAAATTTCTGAACATCCTTATACAACTGAGGCCAAAAATACCTTTCCTTAAGAAAACTCAATGCTTTATCAATACCAAATGTCCGGCCAAACCACTACTATGTTTTTCCTTTATCAAATTAGTTCTCATTGAACATCTTGGTATGCACAACTGAATACCTTTGAATAACATATCTTCCTGAATAAAATAGTCTTCATACTTGATTGATTTGGAATAGGTTCTCTACACACTCTCCGCTGCTCAGAAAAATTAGGATTATTTTCATACAAATTCTTCATGTCATAAAAGAAAGAACTTCAATTCTCATTTCAGCCAACAAAGATCTTTTTCTACTCAATGCATCAACAACTCAGTTAGAAACTGCACTCTTATGCTTAATCACAAATGTGAAAATATGCAAATACTCTACCCATTTCATATGTCTCTGATTCACCTTATTTTGACTACCCAAATATTCTAAAGCCTTATGGTCAGTATACAACAGAAATTCACTCGGCATCAAATAATGTCTCCATTTCTTCATAGCTTGAACAATAGCATAGAATTCTTGATCATAGACAAAATATTTCCTTTTAGAATCATTCAAATTTTCACTAAAGAAAGCAAAAGGTTTACCTTCTTGAGTCAACACAGCTCCTATTGCACTTCCACTTGCATCACATTCAACTTCAAATACCTTATTGAAATTAGGTAAGGCTAACACAGGTATTTTAGCAACCTTCTACTTCAAGGTCTCAAAACTCTTATCAGCTCCATGTGTCCATTTTAATTATCTTTTATCTCCTCTCATTGTCTCAGTCATAGAATTACAAATAGAACTAAAATTTCTGATAAACTTTCTGTAAAAACTTGCCAATCCAAGAAATGATCTTAACTCACTGACATTCTCAAGTGTAGGCCAAATAAATATCTTCAACCTTCTTGGGATCCATCTTAAAACCATCAGCTGAAATCACAAAACCTAAATACACAAGTTCTTCTTTCATGAAGGAACACTTTTTCAGATTTATCAACAACTTTTCCTCTTTCAATATTTGTAATACTTGGTTGATATGCATCAAATGCTCTTCTCTAGTCTTATTGAATATCAAAATATCATCCAAGTCTACAATGACACATTTATTCAAGAATTTCTTCAAAAATTCATTCATTAACCTCATAAATCTACTCGGTGCATTAGTTAAACCAAAAGGCATGACCAACCACTCATAATAACCTTCCTTTGTCTTGAAAGTAGTCTTCTATTCATCATCTTCTTTGATTGTGATATGATGATATCCACTCTTTAAATCAATTTTGGTCAAATATCTTTCTCCACTCAAACAATCCATTATATCATCCATCCTCAGTATAGGAAACCTATATTTTACTGTGATATTATTGTTTTCTCTTGAATAAGTGCATATTCACCATTCTCCATTCTTCTTAGGTGCCAATATAGCTGATATTGCACATGGACTCAAAATTTCTCTGATTAAACCCTTGTTCAACAACTCATGAACTTATCGGTAAAGCTCTTCATTCTTAGTCGGCGTTAACCGATGTGGTGCCTTGTTTGGTAAAATAGCTCCAGGAATTAGATACATACAATGAATAATATCTCTGATTAGTGGAAAACCATCAGGTACATTATCTGAAATGATCTCCTTGTACTTGGTAAGAAATTTCTCAACTTCTACAAAAATTTCATCTTGCATATTCTTACTCGGTTTGTTAGGAATCAATGCATAACAAATATCATTTCTTTTCAAATCCCTAACAAACTATCTACCTTCCATCAAACAAACTTTCATAGATGTACATATTTCACCAACATATTCTTCCACCAAAGGTAACAAGATTTTTTTCTTATGATCAACCCAAATAGTATACCTATCCAATCTTCCATCATGTATATCATGTCTATCATATTGCCAAGGTCTACCCAACAAAATATGACAACAATCCATCAACATAATATCACACAACACCTTATCATAATACTTTCCAATTTTTAGATTCACAAAACATTGTTCACTCACCATTAATGTATGCTCATCCTTGATCCATGAAATCTGATAGGGTTTTAGATGCTTCATTCTTTCCAACTTCAAATTTGTGACCATATCCTCAGATGCTAGATTCTCCAAGCTTCCACTATCAACAATGACCTTCCAAAATTTGTCTGCAACTCTACATCTAGTCTTGAACAAAATTTTCCTGACATGATCTTGCTTATCTTTGTCACTCCATAGTATCCTTTTGATCATTAGGTTTCCTTCTTTCTTAGTTCATTCGGTGATTCCTCTTGCACCAAATCATTTCTTCTACTACGGAATTTCTTTCTTGCATGTGTACACTCAAAAGATTGATGTCCTTCTTCACCACAATTGTAACAAGTTCCTTGGAATCCTCTTCTACTGTAACCACCTCAGGAGTAATTGCCTCTTCCTTAGTATGAAATTCCACCTTTCCATTTGGTCTTTCCTTTATCCTGATGCGTGTCTAAAATTGACTTGTCTGGTTCAGATCTACTATTTTCACCATGAGATCTACCTCTTCCTCTAGGGAATCTACCACCTCTACCTCTTTGTCTTTGTTTATATCTCTTATTCAATTTCTCCTCAACTTTTAGGGAAAACTATATCCCTCTTCAATTCTTTCCATCTTGACCAAGCTGATCTCATCTTGTATAGAAATTCTTAATCCATTCATATATCTTTCTATTCTTTCCACTTCATCCTCAATGTCCATATTTGATGTCCAATCTGTAGAATTCTTTAGTATAGTCTTTTACCAAGCTATCTTTCGGCTTCAAACTTTGCATTCACCTAATCAGGTTAATTTGGTAATCACAAGGTATAAACTTGCCTTTCAATTTGTTTATCATCTTATCCCATACCTTGATTTTGTCTTTACCTTTCTTCTGATGATCCAATTGTAGATGATCCCACCATAAGGATGCATGACCTTTCAATTTTGTGCTTGCAATATTCACCTTCTTCTCCTCTAATACATTTTCATATTCAAAGTAATTTTCCATCTCAGTTATCCAGACTATCAATTCATCAGAATCCAATTTTCCACTATACTCAGGAGGATTAAACTGAGGTGTGGACTTCAAACTTGTCAATTCCCACAAGAATCTCTCTTCTTCCTGATCTATAACAGGTGTAGGTACAGCTTTTCTTTACACTTCCTCTAATTCATAATCACTAACATCTTCAATATTTATTCCTCTACATTGGGCTATCTCAATAGCTTCCAATCTTTTAGTCATCTATCTTAGCATATTGGCTAGACTTGGATCTCCATTTCCTCTCCCACGAACCATCTTGAATCCATCTACAATTGCAGGTCATATCACAATATGCTACCTCACAACAATATCAACCAACTAGGGTTAGGGCTTACAAGAAGTAATTTAGATCTAACCTTCTCTCTGATACCACCTGACGCAAGGAGGGCAAGGGAAGCAAGGGCCCAAGGCACTCCCAACTATCTAGAACAACCTTGCAGAACCACATATAAGCAACAACACAAGAAGGGAGAGAAGAAAGAATAGATACTTTCATTAATTGATTAAACTCAATACATGTCAGGCTATCAGGCCTTCCTAGTTTCATCCATATACATTCAAATGAATTACAGAATGATCTTCATACATGCGAGGTCACAGACCTACCATCCAAATGGGATAACACTTAATATCTTATCAAAAGCTGATACCAAAATTCCTCCTAAACTATCCCACTCTCCCTAATACTAAGAACATAAAATAAATATATATAAGAGTCCACCAAAGAGGTTAGCACTCAAATCCCAAAGAAATACCCAAAGTTAGGTCCACACGGATCCCAATGAGAGACCGCACATTAATTATGCCACAGAAACTAAATGCATAAGTCGACCAGATCAGGATAAAAAACTCGGTAAGAAGATAACTAAGCAACAGGAACAACTCAATAAGAAGATAACCAAGAAATATAAACAACTCAGTGAAAGAACCCACTGAGCAGCCAACATACATCGAGACCCATTGGTAAAGCAAGACAATACAAGTAACCAAGAAGTAACAATTACCGATCACTTCACCGGACAACCTCCAAACAAAGTAAAGAACAAAAGAAAACATATTTTTGGTTGATAAGGATTTCAAAGAACCCAAGATGCTCCTACATCAAATGGACTCATATGACTCATCCTTATCAGCAATCCAATTTGTCATCAATTGAATGATTCAATCAACATAAATCAAACTATCAATTGTCTTAGACAATGATAGATATACTCAAAATTAGATAGATCGGTCTTCTATGAGTCATACATTCCTAAAACCAGACACATCTACAATCAAACATAAAAATTTGAGAAAATCAAGGAACATTAAGGTTGTTGACTAGGTCAGTCATGTCATTTTGTTGTCAATTTATCATTCGTAATTGTGTTCTTACGCTACTCAAGGATACTACTGAGTGGTGAGAGTGGCTATGATGGATCATAATATTTTTTTATTTGTTTTCTATTTGTGGAGTTTTTCAATTCAATTCATGGGAAATGATGATTCAGGATAAATGCAATAGGAGTTATCATGCATCTGGTAGCCACATAGTTCCACGATCTGAGCCAAACCCTGGAAAATAATTGAACATTTGTTATCTTTTATTTGCTTGTTGTTATCATAGATTATAGTGGTATATAGATGGTCAATATTTGGATTCATTTACTCTCTTCCTTTTCATAAAAAGGTGCAATGATGAATAAAATTGGAATGTACATCAGCGACTTGGTTTTATCAATCATTCTTTCATTCTTTTCCAAAACTAAACTCTCGCTAACTTTTTTCTAACTAACACCTGCATGTACTTAGAAACTTTATGCATATTAGGTATACATTCATTTATTGCATAAGAAAATAAAATAAAATATGTGCATACATCATACATGGAAGATCATATAATCAATGCATCCATAGTCAACAATATAGAGTAAGTCTATCATGAATCATATAAAAGATAATTCCATAAGAAGGAGTCATCCTGCATCCATATGTCAATACCTAGGAAAGAAACATCATACATCAAGAGTTTTCATATTTCAAACCACATAGAATGCATATAACCATAAATCATCTTATAAAGTGCATCAACATATAAACAAGAA
Source organism: Thuja plicata (assembly GCA_018584345.1). NCBI lineage: Eukaryota > Viridiplantae > Streptophyta > Pinopsida > Cupressales > Cupressaceae > Thuja > Thuja plicata. Next base: position 56,786 of record MU225696.1, read on the forward strand.
ACATATAGAAGTAAGTTGCACGTGATATATAGTCATATCATAAGAAGCATCTCATATATTATATGTCTAAGTACAATGAAAGCTTGCAATTCTGGCATAAAGAAACTCAACATAAGGTCTACCATATTGGTACAACATCGGTAAAAGATCGATACAAAAATGGTACAAAAAGGTACAACATATACAAGAGTATAAAAGACATGTCAAGAGCTGCTACCCCCACCCTCACCACTAGGCCGATGAGGGGGTGACATCTCAGATCTTGTCCTATGCTACTAATAAGGAGACACACCACTGGCCTATGATCATTATACTCTACTAGATCTCTCAGAAGCAATGTAACTAGGAACACACTGAGAAAAAAGAACAACATCCTTGTAATGATTGTGCCAGTAATCAATCTCTCTCTAGGCCTCACACCCTAATCTCCATAGATGCTCTAGAGCATCCCTAAGGGATAAATCATGTACACCATCCAAATAGAATCTCACCTTTGAATGAGCCTGTCTCTCCTCCTCTGATGTTGCTAATCTGAGCCTGAGATCTCCAACCTCTTGAGTCAGTTATTGGACCTCTACAACACTGTCATTCGTACCCCCCATAGCCACATCAATATCCCCTCCTCCCCTATGCCTCTCAGTCCCTCATCTCTGGCAACCCTAGAATCATCCTCCTCACTACTATCACTATCACTATCACTACCGCTACTGCTACTGGTAGAACCCAAGAAGCTGGATCCTACATCCTCCACCTCAACCATATCCTCATCTCTAACCTCTCCTCTCTCTTCCACTTACTCCATAGGAGCATAACTAGTCTATCTCTATACCCTCCTAAATAATTGAGGAAAATCCTCCTCCAACCTCTCCTCCTCTTCTAGGATCACTCCTAGACCAACCTGAACAATCCCACTCACCCTAGGTCCACATCCTTTGGTCCTAACTCTCTCTCATCCTCTCCCAAGATCATGATTATCACCATCTCTTCTCCCTCCATCCCTCCCTCCATGTCTCCCTCCACCTCTCGCACCCCCTTGGCCTCCATGTCTCCCTCCTCCTCATCCTCCCCCTCTCCCTCCACCTTGACCTTTATCCCTCCCTCTACCTCTCCCTTGATCACCACCTCTCTATCATGGCCTTCTGATGATAACCCCAGTAATAGGCTGGGTAACATCTATTAGGAAAACTGGCCGATGTTTTGTCCACCAAGCATCAAACTGTGGAGTAGTTCTTGTAAAAGAAAGAAGATTCAACCATCAGTACCACATGGATAAAAGAGAAAAAAGAGCTTAATCAACATAGAATCATATATCATAAGGGAACACATTAAACTCTGGCATATACTGGCATCTACAATGGCTAATCTCCATGTCCACTAAATAGGATGTAGGCCATCGAACTTAGTCCTTGCAGGGTGAACTGGGACCATAGATCCCCAAAGTGTAATATCTCTAAAACTCCAAGAAAAGTAAGCATATGAGTCATTGACATCCTGCCACTCACCAAACTATCGCAACACCCTATCAATGTTGTGAAAATTGATCATATGCACATGAGCTTAGTAACATGACCAATCAAGAACCTCCTTTGTCGGCAGAAAGGAAGATGTGCATCCTCACCATCCCAAATAGGACAGGATCTATAGGGATTCCAAATAAAGTATGACATCATATCTAGTTTCTATCTCTAGTAAATAAGGTGACCCATATGAGACTAGATCAAATCTCCATCATAGAGAAACACATAAGGTCTTCCTGCAAGAAGATCTCGAGTACAAACAAATCTGCAAACAACTATATGCTCCCACACCCAAATCTGGAGCAGAGTCATGCCACATCCAATCAACTTACCACCCTGGTAATCCATGTAAAACATGTGATAGTACATGTGGGAAACCATATGGGGCCCCCATGCATAAAAATTATGGCCTCTAACCATATTGTAGAGAATAACTCCCCATCCTACATAAAGTTCATGCTTCCTACAACTGGGACACAAAATCCCACAAATAGAACTAGCTAATAAAGTATTCAGTCTATCTAATCCCTAGCCAAATATAGACCATGGGATATCATAGGGATCAGACATCCCTATCTTTTCCTTAGGAAACTAGACATCTCACATAATGCAGTGATGCCAGGCTGATGGGTGAACTCTACTAACACACCCTGAATAGGAACCTGCAGGATGTGATACACATCCTCAAGAGTGATAGTGCACTCTCTAGTGGGCACATGAAAAGTGCATGTATCAAAGTTCCACCTCTTGAGAAAGGTGGAGATCAGACCCCTATTGGTCATGATCTCAGGAATATACGTAATCTAGTATATGCCCAACTGCCTCAAGATATCTCTCTCATCATCAGTATTCTTAAAATGATAAACCAAATCTGGTGGCCTGAAATCTCGGCATCAAAAGACATATCTAACAATTTGAACAAGAAAAGTACAAAAAAATATCAGTACAATCAGTGACATAAACAATTGAAATGTGCTAAAAAGATCAAGTTTTCAAACTAGCAGAGAAATTGCGAAACTCTTAAGGCAATTGCAAAATATTTAAAGCAGATTGCAAAACTCAATTATCAATTATGAAATTCAAATAGAAATTATGGTATTAAACAAAGTGTTTGTGGCACATTTATCAATTGTGAAAGGAAACTAAAAATTGAAAAATACAAACCACAATCGTAGAAAAATTGGGCTTGATTGCGACATACTTATAAAATTTGATCTAAAACTAATGAATTTATAAAGCATTAATGACGAGAAATAAATGCAAAAGGGTCTCAAAACTCACCACACCACCTACGCCCTCTAGACAACCAACAATACGAGCTCAGTCAAAAGTTGAATCACTCTAGTAAATCCTACCATTGCTCAAAAGAAGCAAGAAAACAATGGAAATCAAAAGCTAAATCTTACCAGGAAATCAGGAGCCCCAAAGTGCAAAATGACAAATGAAAGGGCCCACTTGATATTTATAACAGGCCAACATAAACCCTAATTCTTTGGGGAGCCCTATTTTATCGTCCTAGGCCCTAGAATCCATGTATTGGTAGAATAAATTGTGTCTAAAAGGACCAAGGAGTCAGACTTAGAATAAGTTGCATTTGGGGTGTAGGAAGAGTAAAGGACTCATCACATCACTTCTTGCAGTGTGATCTGCATTAATATTTCTCAAACTTCAAGTAAACATTAGTGTACTCACTTTTCCTAATGAAATTGATCTTGATCTAATATGAGTGGAGTCTATCATACCATTCTCTTGGTACCCACTTCAATCCATAAAGTGCCTTCTACAAATTGCACACAAAAACCTTATCTTCAGATAGTGCAAAACCATCAGGTTGTTCTATGTAAACTTCCACTTCCAGAATCCCATTCAAGAATGCAGATTTGATGTCCATATGAAAAAATTTAAAACCTTTAAAAGAAGCATAGGCTAGGAAAATTATCATTCCTTCAAGTCTATCCACTGGTACAAAATTCTCTCCATAATCCAAGTCTTCTTCTTGTGCATAACCCTTAACCACAAGTCTTGCCTTATTCCTGACCACTTCACCAGCTTCATTAATTTTATTCTTGAAAACCCACCTAGTTCCTGTCACATTCTTATCAACGAGTATGGGAAAAATTACCCAAGTATTGTTCTCCTTTATTTGATCTAATTATTCTTCCATGGATAACCCAATCATCACTTGTCAATGCCTCTTTTATAGTTTTAGATTCATATTTAGTAATCAGACAAGTAATGTCATTAATCTTTCTTCAATTATGAACATCACCATTCTTATCACCAATAATTTGATTAGTAGAATGGTTCAACTTAACATACCTTGGTAGCACCGGTTTAGGTCTAGGAACCTCTACTTCTGGTTGAACTGGTTCATCTTCATTATTCTAATTTTCAACTTCTTGCTCCATCGGTTGAACATAAATAATCCTCTGATCATCTTCAAACTTATCCTTGATGGAACCATCATTCTTCTCTGAGAATTACTCAATCTTCACATTTGCACTTTCTATCAACTTGTTGGTTATTTTACTTAGACACTTGTATGCTTTTCTCTTTGTGGAATATCCCAAGAATATTCCTTCATCACTTTTAGAATCCAATTTCCTTGAATATTCATCTCTCTTTCTGTAGCATCTTCTCCCAAAAACCTTGAAGTATTTCATACTAGGTGTGTGACCAAACCATAACTCATAGGGAGTCTTATCGGTGCCCTTCTTCACCTTTACCCAGTTCAATGTATAAATAGTAGTGTTGACAACTTCTCTCAAAAATATTTGAGGCATATCTCTCTGAATCATCATAGTTCTTGCATCATCAATAATAGATTTGTTTCTTCTTTCTGCAATCCCATTTTTTTGAGGAGTTCTAGGTGCTGACATTTGTCTCTTAATTCCATGTGTTGGAAAGTAGTTTATTCAGGAGTGTTCTAGAATAATTTTAGGGTTTTCATTTATGGAAACACATCTGATATGGATAATTTCTTGGTGTGAAACATAGTTTTAGATTTATAGCTTGCAAAATGACTAAGTCCAAAAAGCAAATTTACAGAGTATAGCAGTACAAGTTTGGTCTGTGTGCATAGTATATGGTGAATGGAGACATGCAAGGTTATGAGAAGCTATTTTGGGATGTATATGACTTTCAGTTAACATCGCTTGTAATTTTGTGTTGATCACAGTAAGGTACAGTATGTTGAAGATATGCGAAGATAGAGTAACAATGATACAAGACAGATGAAAGGCTGTGATGATTGAGGGATTATAATGTGGATTACAAACATGCTATATTGGATTTGGATTGAGGATTACCTATTTTTTATAGTGTATGATCATCGACTTGGTATTTAATTTTTGTATTAGTGTTAACTCTATTTTGTGATGTATTGGAAGACGACTGGACATATAATGATGTATATATAGGAAAAGATTTTTGAGAAGTGAAGTATGCATATGTATGGTATGTGATGGAATGTATGGATGAAAATAGATGAATGCATTGTGATGTCTAAATTAGACAAATGGTGATGCAAGCTAAAACTGGAACTACCTAAGCATATCAGATGCTTGTATTATTTATTTTTTATAAATCATTGTAACAGAATCATATTTTTGATTTTATGAATAGTGAGCTTAGTATACCTTTAACAGGGTTTTTTGTATTCCTCTAACAAGGAAATGTGCTAATGTAATAATCATATCTTAACAGGGACATAAAATTTTAGTACATATTTGTGGGTACCATCCCCACTGGGGTTTTCACTTGTCCAGGGTTTCCTCGACAACAAATTCATGGTGTTATGAGTTATGTGTTTTGTGTTTATGTTCTTTTCATTCAGGAATTATCTGGTTAAGTTGGAATTTATTAATTTTAAGTTCTAAGTGTTGTAATACTGATTCACCCCCCCCTCTCAGTATTACTTAATTCTAACAATTGGTATCAAAGCTATTGGCCTTTGGAGACAAAGTCTAACAACTTAAGGGAGATCAAGATGGATTTTGAAATTTTGGAAGAAAACTTTGAAGCAGCACTTGAAGACCTTGATAAGGATAAAGAAGAGAATGGTGAATTGAAATTCAAATTGAGAAGAGCATAAGGTTTCATCAAGAAACTGAAGGAACAACTTGAACTATCTAGGAGTAAGAGACAAGATCTTATGGATAAGATAAAAGAGGATTCAGATAGTGACATGTCAGATCGGATAAAATATCTTAAACAAGAGAAAGATGCTTTGAAGTTTGATCATGAAACTACTTCCCTTCAAATGGCTAAAGAGATTCAAAAAGAAAAGGATGATAGAAACAAAATTGAAGAAACCTTAAAAGATAAAAATATTTAGATGAGACAAATGAAGGTTGAACTTGATGACTACAAGAACAAATATATGGAATTAGAGAAATAAAATCAGATCATTAAGGGAGAACTTTTTGAGGCCAAGAAACATATTGCAAAATGTCATATGAGCAGTGATAAGATTGATGAGAAGAGAGATAGACAAAAACCTAAAGGAGACATGACTGGATTTGGCTTCAATGAAGCTGAATGTTCAAAGACTCAGGAAGAAAAGATTGAAGCAAATACTGATGATGAAAGACTACTCTTGAAGAACCTAAAGAACATATCAGACCTTTTAGAGGTAGATGTTTTGGATGCAATAAGATTGGGCATATGAAGAGATATTACAGAGGTAAAGCTCCTTACAAACCCTTTACGAATATTATTCCAATTGTTTTTGTATATGGACACAGAAAGGCAGATTGAAGGAAGCTTGATCAATTAAGAAAAAAACAAGATTATATTAGAGAAGAAACAACAAAAAATATTACATGCTACAAATGCAATGCATTTGGGCACATAGAAAAGTATTGTAAGTTGCAGGTTAGTCAGAATAGATCACCTCCTTCATGCTATAAATGTAACAATCTAGGACACATAGCGAGGTTTTGTAGGTACAATGGAACTGAGACTAGAAGAGGACCACCGCCTATTATTATAAAGAAGAATATTGGTGATACTGGTAGGAGTCTTGGAGAATGCATGGATGAATTCAATAGTCCTTTTAGAAAAGAAGAAGATGTAAACATTGGTAAGGTATGGAAGGTAAAGGAATCAAGTGAGGAAATGGTTCAATGAGAGCCAGTAGATGCTACTAAGTCTTCTTCCGATGTGAACATTTCCACATCAACCTAGATGGCCAAGCATGGCCTTAGGGGGATCATTGGAAAGAAACATCAAAAATCTATACAACCCTTGATTTTGAGGAGTAAGCTCTTGCAAGATTAGGGAGAGTATGTGGAGATATTATGGAACTTATATTTGTGATCACATAGCTTTACAATCTATATCCTATGATCGCCAGATTGTTAATCCACTAGATTATGTACAGAGATGAGTTTATTGGGAACTATGTCATTTATTTACACATGAGAGAAGTATAAGGTCAATCAACATAACTTTTTTAAACATCAGTTGAAGAACAGAGCTTAAGGAGAATAGGGATTTTAGATAAAAGAAGCAAAGAAGCAAAGAAGCAAGGTTGTTGAGCATTTGATCAAAGCATAAATTCATAGAATTAGGAAATAAAAGGTATTTAGATCATTTACGTAGCTTTGATCATGGATACTCTGTTGATATTTGATGTCGTCGAAAGGCCTAGGTACAAATTCAAGAAACATCCATTCAAATCAACTGAAGATGAACCCGAAGGTGCATTTTCATAAACACCCTACGACGTTCTACATGTTGAAGATATTAGGGCTTACATTCACTATAAGTATGAGTCTCTAGGAGACTTTGAGATCTATAAAGAGATGAAGGACATGGTTGGAGCAGATGGTAAGATGAAAGTCAGGTTTGCAAATCTTGAGAACCTTAGTATAATGTGAATAAATGAACTCTACGAATTTGATGAAAAGGAATGGATTAAGATCATTATGAGTAGAGTTCACGACTAGTTCATTTTTCTTGGAGATCAGCCAGTAAAGATATGCAATGGCTTAATTCATGGTATAAAAGGTTTGGATAACTCTAGAGTTATCCCTATCATAGAGAAGAATGCAAGGAAACAGGTGGAAACCCTAACGCATTCATGATGGGATAAGAGAGCGATGACCATTAATGAGATATTTCACCAAAATGTTAGATTGGTTTAAATGATTCTTGGATATAAACTACATTACAACAACTGACCTGACTTAGTATCTGCAGGAGTGATTATGATGGATTATAGAATGGTGAAATAAAATGTTAAGTATAACCTTTGTGAAATAATTGCATAGAATTTTTTAGAGAACGTGAAGAAAATTAAGAAGGATAAGTCAAAGGGATTCAGGTTTGGGTCTCTATTGATACACATGTATATTCATATTGTACATAGTTTTCCTGGTATACACCCTAGAGCTTGGAAGGAAAGTGAACCCACTCAAAGCCAAATCACGCAGATCTATAAAAGATAGAATAGTACATGGGTTGATGGTGAATAATTTGGGATGATCAAAATCTTACTAAGATAGATGAAGGAAAGAATGAGGATCCCTGAGGAATTGGTAGAAAAATATAAGGATACAATTTGTTTCATGGTTGAAACTGATTGTGTTTTCTTTGAGACAGTACAACCTAGGATGTAGTGGTGTTATCCTCTAGGATATGAAGTCACTTCTGAGGTCTTGACCATGCAAGTAGAACATATTCTATACTCAAAAATTGATCCATCTAAAGAAAGATGGGGCACCTATGAAGATAAGTCTATGAAGATAAGGGAAGAATTGACTCGAGCTTCAAGGAAGAGAAAAGTAGAAAATGTGGTAGATGATCTAGTAGTCAAGGCTGTTAGAGTAGTCGAGTATTGCTAATAATTAAATCAGTTAATTATTAGTTATCTACTCTTAGCTTAAGTTAGACTTAGGAAGTTTCTATTTCCTAGTAGTTTCCCTTTTAGGGTTTCGGTATCCTTTATAAGGATTGACCGCTTTGTATTTCCTAACAGAGTTTTGTATTCAATATTGTTGTTAATAGAAATCATTATTTTCAACATGGATATCTCTTCTCTCTCATTTTGGCCGCCATAGCTGAATCCTTCTATCTTCTGTCTTTTGCTTCTATTTATGTAACAGCTTTGCATGCAGGTGTTCTTGGGAAGATTGCAGTTTAGCAATCTTAACATGGTATCAGAGCCACTCTACAGCTGGCTGTTCATTCTTTGTTGAAGTAGCGAGGGTTTGAAGCTTTCAGAGGCTTTTTTGGCATTTGTTTATTGGTTCTGGGGGTTCTCTATTTTTGGAGGTATTTTGGGCCCAAACGGACACTGCCATTGCGTCTAGAAGGCCCAAAAACCCTAGAAACCATATAAGGTTTGTTCTATTTGGACACCGGGGCTCTGGAATTTTTTTTTGGCCTCCTACGGGCCGTACGACATAGTTTTCGAGAAAAAAAACTCAAAAAAAATCATTATTTAATGATTTTTATAAATTTTTAAAGCGCAGACGGTTTATTTTAAATCCCGCCGCCACCGAGCCGCCCCCGCACCACCTCCTCCAGC
>MU225696.1:76810-89742 GCA_018584345.1 Thuja plicata
ACACTTATGCTACCCCCGATTACATCATTAAAATTAACTATTAAAACTAAGATTATTCCCACCGATCATTAAAATAACCATTCTTTTGTCTAGATCTGTGAAATTCATTGAATCGGGCAATGCCCCTACATCACATCCCCACAAAGGTTTTCCCTTGGCCAAGGTTTCCTCGACAACAAATTCATGGTGTTATGAGTTATGTTTTTTCTGTTTATATTATTTTCATTTCAGCAATTATCTGGTTAATTTAGAATTTATTAAGTTTAAGTTCAAAGTGTTGTAATACAAATTCACCTCCTCTTAGTATTACTTAATCCTAACACAATGATCCTCACAAAACTCATTGAATTCCAAATATGTGAACTCACAACCTCTGTCATATCTCAAGAACTTAAGAATCTTACCTATTTCCTTTTCAACTCATTCTTTGAACACCTTAAACATATAAAATGCATCTAATTTGTATTTTAGAAAACTAACCCACATCATTCTAGAATAACCATCAACAAAAACCATAAAGTACTTATCTCCAAAGTAACTTCTTTTTCTCATAGGACCACACAAATCATTATGCATTAAATCAAAAATAGCTCCAAATGAAAATGACTTACTGATAAAAATAGAACTACTTAACTTTCCCAACTGACATTCCTTGCACATGACATTAGCGGGCTTTACTAGTTGTGGAAAACCTCTAACAATATTCATCTTACTTACTTTGACCAAACTATCAAAGTTAACATGACAAAATCTCATATGTCATAGAAAACTATCATCAAATTTTGCAATCAGACAACTCTTTTCAGTAGTATTTAGTCAGAATAAGTTACCTTTAGTCTGCATATTGGCAGCAATCAAATTTCTAGATTTTCTAAGTATCCTGCAAATACCTCCTTTGAATTATAAAAGGTAAACTTTGTTATTCAACTATGCTACACTCAACAGATTATATCCTAGGCCTTCTACCCTTTAAACATCATCACAATTTTTTTTTCTATTGAGTGCAATAGATCCTACCCCTTTTACTAAGCAAGAAGAATTGCTACCAAATATTACCGCTCCACCATCACATTCTTCAAACTTAGTGAACTTACTCCTATCACCGGTCCTGTGATATGTACAACCACTATCTATTATGCGTTCTTCACTATGGTCCATGCAAGAAATCAGGTCTTTCTCTCCATCTACAGGAGAATCCTCCTTAACAAAAATAGAGGTAAATTCTTCTTCATTACCCTCATATTCCTCATCGGTAACACCTTCATTAGCAACAAAAAAGAAATTCTTCTTGTTCTTGTCCTTGAATCTTCTAGGATTTTCCTTCTTATCACCATCAGGACACCTTGTAGAAATTTTTCCAATCTTGTTACATGAGAAACACTTAATAGGTAGTTTGCGCTTGTACTTACCAATTCCTCTAGGTAGCCTCTTAGCTAGCAATGCTTCCAATTCTTCTTGTTTCCTTTCCTCATTCATGATAGAATCATATTCATTTGTGTAACTTGACATAGTAAAAGATTCATGGCTAAATTCATTTCCTTTCCTTGTAGGATCAATAGACATATATGCCCTAGAAGAATCTTCAACCCATGGAACACTATTATCATAATTGCTAATCTCAAAAGCAGTAAAATTTCCAATCAATGCATCAAGAGTAACAACTCTAGTTCCTAAAGATCTTAACTCTTGAATAGCATAAAGAGGTAAAAAGGTTCTCAATACTTTACTTACCACATCATCATCTTCAATAGTTCCACCAGCACTTTTGATAGCAACAACTACTTCTTTTATTCTCTGCCCATACTTCTCAATGTTTTCACCTTCAACCAACCTCATGTCATTAAATTTTCCTTTCAAGCTGTCAACTTTATCTTTCTTTACATGTGCATCACCCCCATAAACTAACTTAAATTTATCCCACATATCATAGGTGGTCTCCAAATCTTGAACATCAAAAAACTCTGCATCTAATACTGTACTAGCAATAGCTTCCATAGTTGTAGTATTTTCTTGTTCTTTGCTTAGTTGATTGACATTGAGAGTTCCAGTTGGTGTAACATATCTATTAACAACATGATTCCAATATTTATTACTCATACCTTTCAGAAAAAGCTTCATTCTACCACTCCACACCGAGTAGTTCTCCCTTGTGAACTGATGTAATAGCCTAAGGTCTAGTTGTTACCGACAGTCAGCTTGACTGTGCTCTAAGGTCTCTTGCATAGACCTTATAGGGTATTGCTTCACCCCAGCTTGAGGAAGTCACTAAGATCTTCACCTCAAGTTCCCTAGACCAAGCTTACACCATAAATCTACTATTTCATGCTATAGAACCCATTAGGCTATGTTCATCTCCCAAGCTAAATCGACGGGTTCAACCCGAAGAAAAAAACAACACACACTACACACAGAATCCATTAAATATGTTCTTTCTTATTCAAAAGAATGAAACTATTATAGGATGATAAGATCTATGTCTATTCTCTTTTTCTAATCTATCTATATTACTCTATATCTATTACAAATGTTTTTCAGCTATATTTACATCCATTGAAATATCTCCCAAAATATCTGATACTCGTGGACAAATTTAACCACCCTGCAAAGGTGGTCAAACTGAGCAATAAATGACCCTTCCAAAATAGGAATAGGTTTCCTTGATCATTTCAAGAAAAAAAAACATGTAGAGAGTCATTGCAAGTGACCCAGTTGGTCACAAACATCACATCCCACATTTCCTGGGTCATTAACCGACATTACCGAGCGCCAGTGTTGACTTTTCAGAAGAATAGAAACATCATCGGTTTCCAACCCTGAAAAAAAACAAAGACACTGACTATCATCACTGACGAACATCATCAACAAGAATCACTGACGAACACTACCAATCAAGTAGTGCTGACGAACAAAAACTGACGGACATTGCCGACAAACAGAAATGAACAACCATTGTCGACGAACAAAAACTGACGGACATAAACTGACAGACATCGCCGACAAATAGCGTAACTTAAATTTAGGTGCTCCTGCACCATACTCCGCAAAAAAAAAAAAATCAACTTCAAGGTGATTGGAGTAAGTTAGGATTGATGCCTAACTTCTTAAAATTGGTTTCCTGTACCCATGTAGCCTTTGAATTAGTTTTGCCTTTCCATTTGACCAGATGTTCCAAATAGTTCTGTCATCTAGTCCACTTGGAAACTCTTGAATTTAGAATCATGTCTGCCTTTAGTTGGGGTATAACAAGAAGTTTAAGCACTTTGAGATCCTCAATATCTCCTGTGAGATTAGAATCTCCTTCAGGAATTGGACCTTTTTAGGATACCAAATCTACCACATTAAAAATAGGAGATAATCCTATGTCTATAGGAAGATAAACTTTATAAGCATTAGACCCATATTTTTCCAATATTGCACAAGGGCCTATCTTCCTCATCTGAATTTTACTTGGAACTCCTTTCTACAATCTTGCCTTGAGGTGCACCATGACCAAATCTCCAACCTGAAATTGAACATCTCTTTTCCTTACATCTACCTTTTGCTTGATATGAGTGGTACTCTCTATCAATGTTGCTTTAACTGAGTCATGGACCTCCTTCATGGATTGATAAAAATCTTTAGCATACCCACTCCTCTCTCTATTGCTACCAAGATCCCTTAATTCACATATACCCCTTGGATGAATCCCATACACTATTTCAAAAGGGCTCTTTCTAGTGGACCCATTGACTGTATCATTGTAGGAAAATTTTGCTTGAGCAAGTAACTGATCCCATGATTGTCCATACTCCTTGGTAAGGCATCTCAAAGGATTACCTAAGCTCCAGTTCACCACTTCAGTCTGACCATCGATTTGTGGATGGTAGGCTGAGCTAAAAGAAAGATTTGTACCAAGCTTCTGCCACAAAGTCTTCCAAAAATGACTCATAAACTTGGAGTCTCTATCCGACACAATACTCAAAGGTAATCCATGTATCCGGATAGCTTCTCCAAAGAATAGATTGGCTATGTAACAAGCATCATGTGGGGTTTTGCATGGTACAAAATGAGCCATCTTGCTGAACTTGTCAACAATTACAAAGATGTTGTCCATTCCTTGCTTGGTCTTTGGTAACCCAACAACAAAATCCATACTAAGGCATTCCCATGGTCTATTTGGGATAGGAAGGGGCTGATACAATCCTACATTGGATGAAGTCCATTTTTCCTTTTGACAAACCAAACAAGTCTCTACATACTTCTGGATGTCCTGATCCATTCTTGGCCAATAGTAATACCTTTTGACCAATTCTAAGGTCTTATTCAATCCAAAATGTCCACTTAAGGAACCATTATTCTTTTCATGTACTAGATTCTCTTGCATAGAACCTCTTGGTACACAAAGTTTTCCTCCCTTAAATAGAAGACCTTCTTGAAGAGTATACTCTGAATATTCACTATGAAAATGATTTTGATACTCTTGACACACCTTGTATGCTGCTAAAAAATCTTCATCTGCTGGATACAGATCTTTGAAGCTTTCAATGCCAACGCTTCTTAGCTAGCCTTCTTGCACCATGAGTAACCTTCTACTCAATGCATCTACCACCTTATTATGTACTCCCTTATTATTCTTAATTATGAAGGTAAAGGCTTGGATGTATTCCACCCATTTCATATGCTTGTGACTAAGTTTATCTTGTGAACTCAGAAAACTCAAATCCTGATTGTCGGTAAAGACAACAAATTCTCTCAGAAGTAGATAATGCCTCCATTTCCTTAGTGCTTTCACTAATGCATACAATTCCAAATCATATGAGGAATAATTTTTCTTTGCATCACTAATTTTCTCACTATGAAAAGCTATTGGCTTTCCCTCTTGACTCAATACTGCACCGACAACAATATTACTAGCATCACATTCCACAGTAAACAATTTGTCAAAACTAGGAAGTGTCAAAATCGATTGAGTCACTATTCTCTTCTTTAGATGCTCAAATCCTTCATCAGCCTACTCATTCCATTGGAACTTGGCTTTCATACCTCCTTTGATGGTATCTAAAATAGGTGCACTAATCTCACTGAACTGTTTGATAAATTTTTAGTAAAATTGTGCCAAACCATGGAAGCTTCTTACCTCCGTAGCTGATTTTTGTGTAGGCCAATTCAAGATTGCTTCCACTTTTCTTACATCCATCTTTAAGTTCCCTTCTGAGATAACAAAACTGAGATATACCAATTCTTGCTTCATGAATTCACTCTTTTCCAGGGTGATTGTCAACTTTTCTTCATGCAATCTCTGCATTACCAATTGCAAATGTCTAAGATGATCCTGTTTTGTCTTTTTGAACACTAGGATGTTATCTAAGTACACTACAACCCATTTTCCAATGAAGTCCTTTAAAACATCATTCATCAATCCCATAAATGTGCTTGGGGCGTTTGATAACCCAAAAGGCATAACTAGCCATTCATACAATCCTTCAGTAGTCTTAAAAGCAGTCTTCCACTCATCTCCCCCTTTAATTCTTATCTGATGGTATCCACTCTTAAGATCTACCTTGGAGTAATATCTAGCTCCACCAAGACAATCCATCAAATCTTCTATCCTAGGTATTGGAAAACTATACTGGATAGTTATCCTATTTATGGCCTTGGAATTAGTACACAACCTCCAAGTACCATCTTTCTTTGGGGCTAAGACTGTGGGAACAACACAAGGACTTATTCTCTCTCTAATCAACCCTTAGTCAATTAGTTCCTGGATTTGGTTAGAAATCTTCTCATTCTGCTGCGGAGTCATCTTATAAGCACCTTTATTTGGAAGTGAGGCTCCGGAAATGAATTCAATTTGATGACTAATGGATCTTTTAGGTGGTAAGGCAGCTAGTTGACCATTACTAACTATAGGCTAATATTGAGTTAACAACCTTTGGATTTCTAAAGGCAACTCTTCTCTTTCATTCCTCTTCTCATTTTTTGGTTTTAGAACTAAAGCAAAGCCTACTCCATCTTCCTCCAATGTTTTTAGGAACTCTTTCTCACCGACCACCAGTAGGTTGGGACCTCTTTTTATTTCCTTCTCTTCTTCCAAGATTGACTGTACCCTGAAAGTCATTCCATCCTTCTTAAAGGAATAGGAATTCTCAGCTCCATTGTGGACTGCACATCGGTCATACTTCCAAGGTCTACCTAATAGAAAATGACATGCATCTATGGGTAGGATATCACACAAAATTCTATCTTATACCTCCCTATGGACAATTCTATCCAAGCTTGTTCATTGACTATTACATGTTGATCTCTATTAAACCAAGTAACTTTATAAGGATTAGTATGAGGAATCCTTGTCAATTTTAACTTCTCAATAGCTTCTAAAGAAACAATATTATCAGTAGATCCTAAATCTATGATAACTTTATAGACCTTATCAAGTATTTTGCAATTGACTTGAAACAAAGAACTTCTTTGGCTTGGCTCTTCTTTGATGGGCTCTTTTAGGAGTTTTCTCCAAACCATCAAATGCTCTCCCATCTCTGATCCTATGGGGATATCTAAAGTCTTGCTGCTAGAAGACTCTTCTTGCACATAGTTAGCTCTTTTCTCTCCTCCTTGGGAAGTAGAGCTTTTTGCTGGACACCGATACGCAGGATGCCTAAGTTGCTTGCAATTATAGCACTTCATAGAAGAGAAATAAGATCCTCTTCCTTGGCCATCAGTCCTTCCTCTTGAACTATTATTCGGACCTCTTCCTCTGTTGTAACCACCTCTAGTGTTACTAGATTCTCCCTGATTCTCTGTGAGTTTATTCTCACTCTGAGTCTTAGCTTCAAGATTTCTTCCTCCATATCCTCCTCTATGACCTCTATTGTCTCTCCCTCTACCTCTACTATTTGAGTCCTATTTATTTTTGAACTTTTCTTCCACTTTAAGGGCTAATTGATAGCATTGGTGGACAGTCTTGGGGCTTAAGCGACTAATTTCTTCTTGAATGCTCCATTTAAGGCCATTTTGATATCTTGCCACTTTTATGCTTTCTTCTTCCATCACATGGGACCTTAAGCATAGCTTATGGAATTATTCTATATAGGCACTGACCTCTAAGTCTTTTTGCCTCAGATTCTGCCTTTTTTTATGCAGTTTCACTTCATAATCATCAGGAAGATAAATTTCTTTCATCTTTGCCACCATACCTTTCTAACTGGTTATGGGGTTCTTGCCTCCCTTTGTCCTTTCATCTTGGACAAATTTTCACCAAGTGAGGGCGGTCCCTCTCAATCTTGTCTTGGCTACTCTAAATTTCTGAGCTTTGGTCACATTATCACAATCAAAGTGATTTTCAAGACCTTCTATCCATTCCATAATCAATTCTGGATCCATTTTGCCACTAAATAGAGGCGCACCTTCTAAGGACTTACCACTCATTTCCTTTAATGATTTCAAGAATGGTTCTTCTTAAAGTATTAGGTCTGGCTCTGGGATCATGTCCTCCTCAGCCACTTGTTTACCCTTCTCATCAGCTTCCCTCATCAGTTCACTGACTGTTGTAGTTCGAAGCTGCACTTTTTCCAGTTTATATGCCATTTCAGCTAACTGCTCCTTCAGCAGTTTGTTCTGCTCCCTTTTCTAATCTACATTCCTTTCTAGTTCTACGTTGGTCACCATATTGGATGAATTCATAGGCTCTTCTAAAAATCACACCCAAACAACACAAGCCCAATTCTCAACCTCTCTTTGATACAATTATGATGTAATAGCCTAAGGTCTAGTTGATACCGACAGTCAGCTTGACTGTGCTCTAAGGTCTCTTGCACAGAACTTATAGGGTATTTCTTCACCCTAGCTTGAGGAAGTCACTGAGATATTCACCTCAAGTGCCCTAGACCAGGCTTACACCATAAAGCTACTAGTTCATGCTATAGAACCCATTAGGATAGGTTCATCTCCCAAGCTAAACCGATGGGTTCAACTTGAAGAACACAACAACACACACTGCACACAGAATCCATTAAATATGTTCTTTCTTATTCACAAGAACCAAACTATTACAGGATGATACAATCTGTGTCTATTCTCTTTTTCTAATCTATCTATATTCCTCTATATCTATTACAAAATCTTTTTAGCTATATATACATCCATCAAAATATCTCCCAAAATATCTGATACTCATGGACAACTTTAACCACCCTGTAAAGGTGGTCAAACTGAGCAATAAATGACCCTTCCAAAATAGGAATAGGTTTCCCTAATCCTTTCAAGCAAAAATGAGACATAGAGAGTCATTGCAAGTGACCCATCTGGTCACAAACGTCACATCCCATATTTCCTGGGTCGTTAACTGACATTACCGAGCGCCAGTGTTGACTTTTTAGAACAACAGAAATGTCATCGGTTTCCAACGCCGACAAAAAATAAAGACACCAGCCGTCATCACCGAAGAGCATCACCGATGAACACCACAAACAAGCATCGCCGATGAACACTACCAATTAAGCAGTGCCAACGAACAAAAACTGACAGACAGAAACCGACGGACATTGCCAACAAACAGAAATGAACAAGCATTGTCGATGAACAAAAACCAACAGATAGAAACCAATGGACATCATCAACAAACACTGTAACTTAACTTTAGGTGCTCCTGCACCATGAACTTAGGACCTTCTTTCCTCATCATTCTCAGATCTTGACCTCAAGATGTTAAACTTCACCACAAAGAGGACCAAATCTCTAAAATCATTTGTTAGTCTTAAAGGTCCAAGAATACTAAGAGGGGGGTGAATAATTATTCCTCAAATATCATATAATTTCACTTCTTTAACTTAAAAACAACATTCTTAAGATTAATGATTGATAAGAAAGTAAGACTTAACCAAATAAACACAACCTCCACAAAGTATGCAACACATATCACAAATATTTTCATGTGGAAACCCAAATGGGTGAAAACCATGATGTGAATGAGGACCCACAAATAATGCACTCTTCTTAAGTATGCCATGTTAGGAGTTTAACCTTGTTAGGAGTTTACAAAGACATTGTTAGGTGCCACCCAGTTATGGGATTTACCTCTAGCCATGTTAGGAGATTTACCTTGTTAGGAGTAACTCTATTAGTATATTTCAAACTCAAGTTAATAAGCCACTCTATTAAGATATTCAAAAATAAGACCTATGAAGATCTACTGGTTAAGGTATTTACAACATAAAATCTGTTAGGGTCACTTGATCTAGAACTGGCAACTTTGTTGCAGATTGAACAGATCCACTGTAAAACATTCATTCTCTTCTTAGAAATATCTATAACACCTTGGCTTGATCCCACCTTCACACCAGTGATATACATGCATAAATATTTCAATTTCATGGTATAAATATCACTGCTCAAGCCCTAAACATCCATTGACCTAAATCTCACCTAATGCATTTGAAAAACACTTTTCCAACCTTCGCGCTCAAAAATATTGCACCAAAACACACATCCCAATATAAAAAACTTCTATACCAAACATGTCAGCTATAGGACAGACCTTTACAATTAATTTAATCAAGAATAGTCAAATACATTTTGACCAACTCAACCTACATCTTGATAAAATGTCTGCCTCGATTAATGAAATGCTAATACATTACCACAAATGGATCTAGACACGTCAGCATGACAACTAGAACCTAAATGAAAAATTACAACTTGATCATTGATCGCCAATCAAAGATCTTACCAATAGAAGATCAAGAACATTATCACCTTTTACTAAAAAAACTTTTGTAACCTTAAAACATGCTTTCTGATCATTCAAATTAGTTTCGGTCATAACCATGAACTCAACATAGTATAAACAACATCATCCTATGATCGCACTACCTAACTCATCACATATTTGACACAATGATAAAATCACTCATTGTTAGTCATACACTATTCTAGCAGTTGCCATGTCAAACATAAATCAATCATAACTTGCACAAATCAAACATTCAATAGTTGTGACCATACATTTAGCATATCAAGACATGCCCAAGTCTCCCTTAAGGATCATGACCACTAAAAACACTTGTAACACCTTGTTCATCCTTCTCACATTCTTGGCAATGCATTAATATCACTAGGTCAATACTTGACATCAATGTCAACACAATAAGTGATCATCACAATACCAAATCTGTACCATAGCACTTACCATCATATCATTAGTTATGCTAAAAATGTGGACATTGATCGAAGATACATACCAATTTTATCTATCTACAGTCATTTATCAAAGTCTCAATGCTACATGGGCCACCACGTGCCTTGTAATGACACTCCATTCTTGATTGCCTACACAAAACCATTTTTAGTACTGAGTAGTGACCTTGTGTACTCATATTATGGTATCTACATCTGAATGACTACATTTGTATTCTTTTTCTATACCATCCCCTGATTATTGTATTTGATTGGCATGAATACATACCTACATTCCCTTGTATACTTGATTCCTTGTTTGGGTCGTGTGACTACCTCTATGAGCATAGTAGAGTGGGCCTAAGGGTTCCACAGAGTCAAGTGGTGTGACCAATCACTATAAGGGACCAACGTATAGCTGATGGATTTGATTAAGATAATCAGTGTGATGTTTATCACTCTTTCTTCCCTCTCTCTCTCTCTCTCTCTCTCTCTCTCTCTCTCTCTCTCTCTCTCTCTCTCTCTCTCTTTACTTTTTTATATACTCATGTACTTTCAGTTAACGCATTTTATTTATATGATGTTTAAAGATGCAATCAAGTGTAATTAACCATGATTTAGTGTATTTGGTACTCCCAATTTTTGATCTATCATTTATTAAGTTGTACATTGGTGTCCAGACAAGAAATTATGTAAATTAGACCTTTATGGATAGATCTATTCATTCATTTTCTGCCCCTGCACATATATTTATGGGTCCTATGCATATATGTATTTTTCATGTGCATTCATTAATTCTAGTTGCACATTTGTTCTGGTAAACTACGCATATGTGAATGTGGTTTTATGCATTTGTGATAATTTTTACTTCCTGTAGGTTTGTGCAAATTTTGATCTTAGATTTGGTTTCCTTTCTTTCTTGGGAGTATTTTCATGTATTCGCTTCTAATTTTTCATTCTAGTTTGATATGATTTAGGTCAATTTTTTATTTGTGCTTAAAATGAACCTAGTGTATTTGATCCTTGAAGATTGATTTAATCTCCTCCTTGGGAAGCTATGTGTCATTTATCATCTTGGATCCTTGAATAATGTAGTGTATTATCTGGGCTTTCAAGATGCAACCTCGAGACATGATCGTGTCATTTTGGTTTAGTGTTTGTAGTGGTCTGGGAACCCTTGGATGTGCTAGTAAGACTTCCACTTGTTTTGATTGCTTGGTAAACATTGTGTATTTCTTTATTGTTTATGCAGTATCATTATGATTATGCACTTATGTCATACATATGTTATAGTTATTGAAAAAAAAGTTATTCAATGCATGTTTGACCCTTCATTCTGAGGGTTCCTTTTTGTGCCATTAAATTTGTAGACTTGAAAGATATGATGCTATTTATAAGGATTGTGTTGAGGCCTATGATTGTTGGGGAGTGGAACAATATATTCCTTTTTTTTCTTCCAAAGGGGGTTTCTCAAAAATCGTATTTTTAGTGGCCATTTTTTATCAATTGGAAAATAGTGAAGATCATGGATTTCAAAATTGGTGAAGCATACAATATTGCCAATTGACCCAAGCACCTAATTTTAAAAAAAAATTGGCCTAATGTAAGTTGATTCACCACCTTTTTGTTAAAAATCCTACACAATTCCTATTTTTTCACACCAATAGATAAATGGTTCTATTGAATGTAATAATAGTTTTTCCTAAAATGTTAGATGCATGCAAGAATCCACCTATGTTATGTCAAATTGTACCTATCTAGAAAATAACAAAATTCAATAAAACATTAGCTTAATGAGTTAGAATATAAAAATGAAATCAAATTCACAATTAAACTCATCAAAATTGTCTTATTTCTTCCTAGTCATGAAGATTCATTAGTCTAATTTAATTTCTCTCATATTGCATTTTAGATCTAATTGAATGACAATTCATGAAATGGGAGATTAAGTTCTACAATGCAGCTAAATTATGTAATTTTTTTATCAAAGGATGTTATGATATGATTGAATTTGATGATGAATGATCCTAATTGATGCAAATTATGATGAATTTGAGCTAAGATGCAAGCTAAATTATGTAATTATGCAGCTACATGATTAATTGAATGATGAAATGAGCCAAATGATGCAAATTTACTAAAATGATGATGATCTTTCAATGCAATTCAAATGTAAAACTATCCTAGTTTCCTTTTGCAAATTGATGGTTGCAAATGACTTGATTTGACATGGTTTTAAAGAATTCTCAAGGCTTCAAAGGGTTGTGTTTTTATCAATGGTCAAGATTTACTCATTTCAAATGAAGGTGTTAGTAATAACTGAGGGGGGGGGGGGGGGGNGGGGCTGAATCAGTGGCCTCAAAAATTTATCATTCAAACATTAACCACCAATCAAATAAACCTCAGATTATTAAATCCCTACAAGATGCATGCCATGAAATACTTATAATGATTAACTGTCTATCAGTTTTCCTTGTCTGTATTTATTCTCCTTGATTACCGATAAGCAGTATAACTATTTACCAAAACTCAGTAAATAAGCAGAGTATACCGATAACCCTCATGTTAACTATGTCAGATACAAAACAATAAAGAAATGAATCATACACACATAACACATAAGGTTTTAACGTGGAAACTCTATTAAGGGAAAAACCCACTGGGACCGGTACCCCAAATTTTCACTCTTCTAAAGTGAGCCCTGTTAGGAGCCAACCCTGTTAAAGGTTACAAACACATTGTTAAGTGTGACCTTGTTAGAGGATTTTATACATAGAGGTTGT
>MU225696.1:102386-144291 GCA_018584345.1 Thuja plicata
ATGAAGCAAAGTTGTCTTTGTTCAACTTGGGCACATCTCATATGTTCATCTTGTGATCTTGACTTAGGTCTTGAAACCTTTCTTTCTAAGCACACAAGCTCTGATACCAATTGTTAGTAATAACTGAAAGGGGGGGTGAATCAGTGGCCTCAAAAATTTATCCTTCAAACATTAACCACCAATCAAATAAACCTCAGATTATTAAGTCCCTACAAGATGCATGCCATGAAATACTTATAATGATTAGCTATCTGTCGGTTTTCCTGGTCTATCCTTATTCTCCTTGATTACCGATAAGCAGTATAACTATTTACCGAAACTCAGTAAATAAGAAAAGTATACCGATCAACCCAGTGTTAACTATGTCAAATAAAAAAAAATAAAGAAATGAATCATACACACATAACACATGAATTTTTAATGTGGAAACCTTGTTAAGGGAAAAACCACTGGGACCGGTACCCCAAATTTTCACTCTTCTGAAGTGAGCCCTGTTAGGAGCCAACCCTGTTAAAGGTTACAAACACACTGTTAACTGCGACCTTGTTAGAGGATTTTATACATAGAGGTTGTCACTTAGTATCAGGCATCTATTGCTACCATCCTTGAATTAGCCTCCTTCTTAGACTGTCAATAGGTATTGAGAAAATCCAATGCTACTTTCATGAATCAACCTTTTTGGCACTCCTTGGGATGTACCTCAATATATAGAAGACTGTAAAGTCCTGCTCTATTAAGAGACTTGATGCTTCAATGGTTAAACTGAAACACTATGACCTGTTTCTAATGCCACTTTGAATTGCATATTTTTAGATCTATTTAAGTACATTACCTCTCTGATCAATGTATCAATTCAATTCTTTGTGCTCCAAACTTTCTGCTCTGTGATGTTGTGCTTCACTGTTCATCGGTGTCTACAGAATTCTTTATCTCTCCTTCAGCTTGATTAATCAAGACTGTATGAAGTAATTCTTCATCAGTTTCTCTTCAACATCCTCTTTCTATTCACTCCCCTTAATCCCCTTTTCATGTGATACAAAAATAAATTAAGCTTGTCTCTTATATAGACATGATATTCATTGTTTCTTGATTCTTGATTCTTGGCATGAAAAACAATCCAGCCAATTTGATTTAAACCATAACTCTTGATTTCTCTTGTAGTTATCTTCTTGCCAACTGTACAAATCTTCTTTAAATTAATTACTTAACTCTGGTCGAATACAACAAAGAAAACAACCAGTTAAGTCTATCTTTAGCTCTTTCCAACTAGATGTTTTGTCATTTTCTGAACTCTTTGTTCCGTCAGTCAACTCTTCAGTTAGTTGTTGGTGACAACTAACAGTTCCATTGGCATGACTCCAGTTAGCTTTGAGATCTCCGTCTGTCGAGCATCATTGGATTTTTACTTGTCAGGCAACTTTTTTTTCATCTCATTGGGAATCCTGTGGTTTTGCTTCATCGAGCAACACTGTCTTCTGCTCATTGGGTATCACTATGACTTTTCTACTTTGCCTTTACCGATGGTGTGCACTCTGTTGGTGTTATCTGTCACTTAGTAAATACTTGAATTTTATGCATTGCTGAAAGCATAACCTTTGTTCCATTGATTCTCTGAAGTATTTTGCATTATGTACATGACCGTACAGATGATATCAAGTTGACATCAATGACAATACAAAGCATTAACTGATTTAATGCCTTGCATTATCTTCAACTTAACATTATCAAATATTCAATCAGTTACGTGTCATCAGAAGGGTGGAGATAGAAAAGGAATGTGAGTAATCCTTGTTCTTTTCTCCTATTGGTTGAATTATGCCAAGGTGGTTCCCTTTTTAACTCATCGATTGACAAGTGGCATTAGTTGAGGGAATATTTGGCATTTAATTAAATCAAGTAATTAATTTCCTTAGCTACATGGATTTTTTTATTTTGAAATAACTAATTGGCTAGGAGAATTAATTTATTATTTAATATTGATTAATTATGCAATTAAATTGATTAAATTAAATTACACAATTAGACTCTGGAACTATTTGATTTAATTTGTGAGTATTTAATCATTTGATTTGTCTTGACCATTTTTAGGTGCATACATTTTTCCCTCTTTGAATCGATGTGCAACCAACGAGTTGATTCAAAGAATGCCTGACATTGCCCCTACTTACTGAATTGATGAGATGATGAATACTGATGTCTAATGTCAGATATGATTCTAATGAGTCCATAGATCAAAGGAAATGATACTCCTAATGTTTGGATCAAGCGAACAATTTGATGTGGATCTTGATGAAACTGTTCACAACATTGTTCAATTTGAATCTTATTTGATGTGATGCCTGATAAGTATCATTGATTGGCATCTGTGTAACCAATTTGATATGCTCTTGATGAAATGGATTACTATTACACAAATGTCGAAGATACTGATGCTGATAAAAATGAGTAATTTTATATGGTTCTGATGATATCAATTGCTTAATAATATTTTGATTGCGATAACCAACTTGATATGAATTCTGATGAAGTTGACTATCCACTGCTTTCATGATGAAGCCATTGTCAATTTAATAGTTTGATTGAGACCACCAAATTTATATGGAACTTGATGAAGTTGATATACCCCTATTGATCTGATGATGATGATGATAAGAATATCAATTTTATATGGAACCTAATGAAATTGATATGCCCCTATTAATGTGATTCAGATTTGATTCGATAGGATCTATGATTTGATAACATGATTTTACTGATGATTGAATGATTTGATGAAGGATATACAAATGATGAATTGATAATTTGATTGATGAAGAAGATCTTACTGACTCACTAATGACAAAATTTGATGTTTTTTACTTGTTCTGATGTTTTAATTTTGATAATGATCCAGTTATGATAAATAAGTGTCTTGATTACAAACTTGTCTCAAATGCAAGAATGTGTTGATAATGCCCCCTCGGGAGAAAAATCAAAATGTGATGGGGATATTTGAATGATTTTGGATATTTTGGATGAGTTTGAATAATTTTGGATGGTTTTGAATCATTTTAGATGATTTTGAATGGTTTGAAGCCTTTTGATTGGTTTTGAATCATTTTGAATATTTTTTAGATGGTTTTGAATTGTTTTGAATGGTTTTGAATGATTTTGAATTATTTTGAATGGTTTTGAATGATTTTTTATTGACCTCCAGATAATGATGTTACAAAGATTTTGATGAAAAATGATGTCAGAAATTTGATTTTGGCATTTATTATGGTGAAAATGTGAAAAGAATGTGATACAAATGCCTTATAAGGGGTTAAAATAGGGTAAAATTATGGTTAAAATGGGGTAAATGATGATTTTTTGCCATGTATGTTTGATGTTCAATAATTTTGTGTGTGTGCAAATTGATTTGGATGTTGTTGTATTCCGGGGTACAGACTCGAAGGCATTGATCCTCATAGGTGCTCTATCAGATGCAGACCATGTAGTGATCGGGTGATGTGGTTTGCTTGACCTACTCGATATGCCAAAGTATAGGGTAAATAAGGGCTTATTGAATGCTCTTGCAGAGAGGTAGCATTCAAAGAAAAATACATTCCACCTTCCTACAGGAAAGATGATAGTGACACTTGAAGATCATGTATATCGGATACTCAAGATATCAGTCGTTGGAGAGTTGGTATATTTTGACCAGGAGGTCAGTGCTGGAATTGAGGCATTACACTGAGTTTTCCAAGATGACTACATTTTTCATCAGAACATTACCTAGGAGCATATGGAGGCTTATTATGCGGCTCTACCATTAGTACTAGATGGATTGATTGGTGGGTTTCTCATGTTTTATAAGAGTGCTAGAGGGTTTCTGTGTGTGCGAGGTTGTTTATTAGTGGATTTGATTTAGAGAGCTCACCATTTTGCTTAGTGTTCCTACATATTAGTTGATTTGTATCATGACTTACACCAGGTGGTGTACAAGTACCATAAGAGTGTGTTACTTGGAGTGATATTACTACATATTTGGGCATGGGAGCACATCCCTTTGATGAGACCTATGATTTTGAGAGAGAGAGAGAGAGACAACTAGAGGATTCGTATATATACATGTATGGTGGATTCATGACACAACCCCAGTTGGAAAATTTGGAGTACTAGAGGCACATTATGGATGATTTGATTATGGTCATCTGGAGGCTAGTATGGCTAGGTATAGAGTATACCTTAGATTATTGTATCTTATGATAGATCTCATGAGGATAATGTGTGGGGTCTAAGGATATAGTTTGAGATTGGGAAACAAGAGTACCTTCAGTTGGCTCTAGTAGTTTGGGAATGTGCCTAGTATGTGGTAGATGCCACAGTGATAGATGAGTATTGACAATATTGAGAGACGCATCCTTTCCCGAGGTTGACTTCTCTTGACAAGGTTGTTCTAATGATAGATGAGCCAGTGGACTATGAGGAGGATAAGGATGATGGTGCATGTGGTAGAGGAGTGAAGGTGTGAGGGGGTCATGTGAGAGGGTCTACCAAGAGAGATGATGTAAGAGATGGATGGAGAGGTGAGAAGAGAGGAGGAGATGGAGATAGAGTTGGTGGGGGAGATGAGGGTGGAGAGGGAGGTGATGGTGGTGGTGGTGGTCATGTGTGTAGAAGGAGGAGAGTAGAAACACCCATTCAGGATCCTAGTCATCTATTGAGGAGGAGGATATTAGGAGAGCCAATAGAGGAAGTACGTGAGGATCCATCTCTAGCATAGAGAGCCACACAAGAGGTTAGGAAGGGAAATACCCTAAAAAGACTTCTAAAGGAGAGAGCTCAAATGAGGAATTGTGTTGCAATATTAGAGTCACAGGTAGATATGTTGATTATGGACATTGAGAGCATTGTTAGAGAGTTGACAATAGATAGGGATAGGGATTTGAGAGATTTGGATCACTAGCACAGTAGAGGTGCTTACTATTAGGAATCATATTATTCTGTAGTTCCATATGTTACAATGAGAGTGCTTTATACCCTCATTCATAGGGTGAAACTCCTACCAGATTAGAGGGCAGAGGTTTTACTAGTCCAGCTCCTAGATCTCCAAGTGGTCCTGGTCCAGATGTAGGAAGCCATGCATGATATTGTTGATATCTCTTTGGTATATTGATGATGACATTTTGTATATTAATATTGATGATGTATTTTGATGTTAGACATTGGATAATATACAATCTATCTCATATTTTGATCTCATTGCATCTGCACACTGACATATTTTTAATATATATATATATAAAAGATATTCTAGGTTATTACTATATGGTGTATGCACATGTACTTTATTTTGATTATGTTATGGATATATGATGATGCATTATGTGATTGTTTATGTTGGATGCATTTGGTATATGCAATTTTATAGATATTTGATATGCGATGGATACATTTTTCTTTCTATAGAATGTGATGACATGATGTGCACTTGATTTCTTTCTATTGTGTGTATGATGATGTAATGAAAATAACCATATAATATTATATATGTTATTATGAAATGTAAGATGAAACAATATAAGATGGGTTTTATGTACAATTGTTATGTATGCATTATGATGGAAAATATGATTTTATGTATTGTGACATGAATTACTAATGCAAATAATGATAAAAGTAACTAACATGTGATGTAGGAAAATTTTTGTGTCATTGTCCATGATACTCGATCATATAGGAGATATATTTTGTGATGATGTCAAAATTCCTCTTTTCCACCTTGAGAGAATCTTTTTGAGTCTGAATGATCATGTTGAATCAATGCAACATCTAAATGACTCTAGAATTATATGCAAATTCTATGAGTTGTCATTTTTTGGATCTTTCTTTTATGCTATATCTCATCATTGATATTTTAAGTTGGAGGTAAGTACAAACATTGATGGCTTTCAAATCCGATGTTGAACCAGAGTACTTACTTTGATTAATGTTGCAATTTAACACAAGCATCGAGGCATGTAGAGTCGAGATAACCTGAGTGTTGCTTGCATAAACAAACAAGAGCTCATTTTGTTCTCGTGAAATGAATTTTTTGTCTGCAATGACCCTTATCATTCATGTCCTTGGATCAACTTCTATGTGCACATAATGACCCTTTATCGTTCATATCCTTGGGAAAATCTTTACCAAATGCACGATACTAAGAATTCACTTGATGCAAACAGACAAGGAAAGAGTTACAACCTCCCTTTGGCATTAAAATATTTGGCGTCAAGGTATGTATGATGTATCACAAAATATGAAGGCCCTTATCATAGACACCCCATGATATTTTATGTTCAAAGATCATTGGAAAAAATCTCACAATCAGCAAGCAAAGAAAAGTTTTACCGAATTCACGATACTAAGAATTCACTTGATGCAAACAGACAAGGAAAGAGTTCCAAACTCCCTTTAGCGTACAAATATTTGGAGTCAAGATATGTATGGTGTATCAAAAAATATGAAGGCCCTTATCATAGACACCCCATAATATTTGACGTTCAAAGATCATTGAAAAAATTCCCACAATCAGCAAGCAAAGAAAATGTCATATTCTTTCGTTGGTCTTCTAGTCCAGCAACTCCCAAAATTCCTTAGGAAATAAGAAAATTAGAAATCAATCATAATCAAAAAGATAAGGAATGAAATCCACCCTCCATCTGAACTACAGATGTTTCAACTTGAGGTATGTGTGGCATACCATAATCCAAGCATTTTTATGTCACAATATTGTGTACTTCTATGCTTATCAGATATATGGAGGCACTTATCACATACACCTCAGAATATACATCCTATTAGATTTCATTGGAACACATCCCATAGGTAGCAACCAAATAAAAATATCATGCCCCGTATCCTTATTCCTCTATTACTAAGACATCCTTTAGTCACTCGGAAGGCGTGAAAAGCAAAAATTAATATCAACAGACAACAAACAAAGAAAAATGGCATGCCCTCTTTGTTGTTTCTCTAGTCCAGAGACATCTTTGAGTCACTCAGAAGACATGACCATAAAAAAATGAGGAAAATTTCCATCATGTATGCTTCTATTTTCTAATAAGTTCTTTGGAAGGATTCATCCATTTGATAGGGTGGTGTTAACAAACACCATTATTTAGTTTTGATTGTTTGATTGGCAGAAATCTTGATTTTTGATAGATGATGTGTATGACCTTACTTGAAAAGAATTTTTTTGTTGAATAGATGTGGACTCCATGTGATAACTATGAACTTTCCCCTGGTTATATACAATTGTCCTAGGAAGAAGATGCATACCAACTCCAAGCCATAGGGATAGAATGCACAACCAACTGATATGTACATGGATGCCAAAGCTATGGTGTATATGTACAAACGAAAAGGATGGATGTAGATGGCTATGTACAAGAAATGAGGATGAATGCAGATGCACATGAGATGGTTAAGTGTTGGATTGATAGATGGACTAGTTGGCTTACAAGTAGCACATGTTTCCAGGATTTCACCACTTGTGATTATTGTAATTTTTTTGATATTATTTGTTTTTTTTCTTCTTTTTCTAATATTTTCACTTTTATTTTTATTTTTATCAAGGTGCCTATTTGTCAAGTTTTCACCAAGATAAACATTTTTTATTTTTCTCATTTTTTTGTATTTTTGATATTTTCTTGATTTTTTTGCTATTATCAAGGCACGTTCTTGCCATATTTTCACCAAGATAGCCATTTTTTAAAGACTTTTTATGATTTGTATGCTTTCTTCAAGAACATTTTCTATTGTTTTTTATTTTCTTCAGGATCATTTTTCATTTTTTTTAATTTTTCTTCAGGATCATTTTTCATTTTTTTTAATTTTTCTTCAGGATCATTTTGCACTGTAAAACTACTGGACTCAATTTGTCAAGTATAGAACTTCTTCAGATGAATGGAGTTAATAGGGTCAAAAAGTAAATCTCCTTCAGATGTTGACAACCAATAAGCACTTGATCCATATGTAGATAATATTACAAAGGGTCCTAGCCAATTTGGCTCAAACCTCCCTTTCTTTTCTCTATCTTGTTGTGTTCTAGGATTCTCTTTCAGCACTAAGTAACCAACCTAAAACTCTCTAAGCTTGACTTTACAATTATACCCTCTAGCCATTATTTTTTGGTAGACTTGAAGGTGATCAAATTTTTCTTATCTACGCTCCTCTATCAATTCCAGTTCTTGCAAGCGAATGATCCTATATTCTTCATCAGAGATAAGCCGTCTTAAAGATACCCCCAAGGATGGTAATTCAAATTTGATTGGAAAAATATCTTATGATCTATAGACAAGGACATATGGAGTGGCTCATGTTGGTGTTCTAATTCTTGTACGATATGCCCATAAATATAGATTTAGTTCAAGATGTCAGTATCTACCAATGTCATTAACTATTTTATGCAAGATTTTCAAAAAAAAATTGTTAGTTTCATTTTCTTATCCATTCCCTTGCGGATAATGGATAGATGATAAATACACTGCATGATATGAAAATTTTTGCAGATCTCAGTGACATCTTTGTTCTTAAATTATTTTCCATTGTCTGTCACTATAAAAGGTGTTAGAATTAATGTAGCACACACAACTGAGTGGGAGTAAACCAGTTGTGTCCAAAAAATCAAGAACTTTAACCAAATTACCAACTTAATCTCATATCTAAATGATAAACATGGATGTAGAGACATAACATAGTAAACAACACGTAACAACAAGATTTTTGATGTGGAAAATCGGTTAAGGCGAAAACCATAGTGGGGATCAAATCCATAAGATGAATGTACTCTATCAAAAGCACTATACCCTATTAGGAGTATTAAAAATTGGAATGCACATGCATTCAGGCACACCACCTAGAGCTTAGTGCTCAAATAAAAAAAGGCCTTCAACCCAAAGGAAGGCTCACTGCCTTACAACAATCTGTGATCTCAAATCATAAAGGAGATATTGTCCAAAATCATGAACTGACAAATAACATCTCTGATATGCCAAAATAGTTCCAATGAAGTAAATTAAATCTCTACCTTAATTGTAGATTCCACTCATACCTCTTCTCTCAGCATCTCATACACCTCTTACACACATTTACAATCACAAAAAAGTACATATTTATGTACAAATTACATCAATTTATCTCAACTAGGTCAGTCAGGGAACTAATTACAAAATATTAATTTAATAAAAAATAATACATAATGTGATCCATTTAATGTTAGCTAAGACATATAAATGATCCATAACAACATCCTCAAACATGATCCAGATTCATAAATCATGCCACGATCCTTCGCAACATGCTACACCACCATGTCGGCCAAGAGAAATAAAAACATCAACACACCACATGTGAAAATCTTCAATTCTTATCACATAATCCAATGTGATACAGCAACACAAATAGGACACAATCAAGAAAAATAAAAAAGAGACATGAAATACCATGACATTAACAGGAACAACTACATCTTATAAATCATACTCATTTATGCATTGTTCATCAGAACACTAATTAGCAACCACTGTCATAAAATAAAAATATATTTCTAGCATCCAAATCATAAACCACTCAAGATGAGGACACACATCCATCTCCTGAACTAACCACCATGTTAGCAATGAAGAATATTACATAATCGATCCAAACTGATTTAATAACTGAAACATTGTCTCTTCCTAAATAACCAAAATACCATTGTCTGATAAATCCTTCATAGCTCACTCAAATCATCATGAGATTCTCTTCCACTTGAATAGAAACAAGTATAGACATCCCTCAACATATTTTCATCTTTGGAATATCTTATATTTAATATAGTAGTCATACCACAAAAATCATCTCACTGAACATCTTAGGAACACTATCACCAACAGAAAGAATATGTTGACATCAAAGACAAAACATTAATGCCAACACATATATGCACAATCTCATAAATATATCAACAATCTCCCCCTTTGGCATTAATGGTAACACATGATGTAAAAAATCAAATCAATGCACAAAGAAACAATTGTAATATATTAAAATGATGATATATGAAATGTGTGTGGTGTTCATTAGAATGTAAGATTAGAATAATGATGTGGGGTAGCAATTGAATGTATTGTTGAGATAATGGAAAAGGTAAGATTGTCCTCTTAGCCCCAAATTTCACAAAGGAAAGATCCACTTTTATCAACCATAATAAAATGGTTAATGCATCAATCGATCAAAAATAAGAAGGAAGAAAAAATCCTTACAATGCCGAATAATGGATGAAGAGTATATAATGAAATTGATTGATACCTTAATTGAAATGAATTGAAGACAAGTACTAACCTCAAAATATAGCAGATCAAGAAAAGCCTATTTTTTTATGTTTGTGTTAGGTTTCGTAAATTCTACAACTGGATCTAAAACAAAAATGCAGAGACCTCAAAACCTAGAAATATTTTCCTTTTCTGAGTCAGGTTGACCTTGACCTCTTTGGTGGGGCGCAATTGTGCCCCAAAATTTTTGACCTTGACCTACACTACTCTGACGAAAATTCTATTCATGGGTCCCAAAAGTTGGCCGAAAAGGGTACCGAATCTGATCTAAAATTCACTGTCATGTGCCTATACCTGCAAGAAAAATGGTTTTTTTTGGGGAGGGGTTTTCCTAGGTAAAACCCCAGTTTTGGAATTAACCTTAATGTATAATTGAAATTGCATAAATAAACAAAGAAAATAAACAAATTCACATTGCTTATATAGAAACCCTTGTGGAGGATTTGAATCCTTGGATCCACAAGTATGTATGCACCAAATTAATGTAGAATGAAGAATGTAGGATATCTCAAATCAATTTCTTGTAGATATTCAAAACCAATCTTGATTGGATCTTGGAATAGGAAGAGGCTTGCATGGATGTGGATGGAGAAATCTTCAACAAGAGGGCTCCATAGAGCTTGAATCCTTGAATGGCTACCAATGGATCTCCTTGATGAATTGAATACTTGAATGTCTTTGAATGATTTAATTCTTGAGAGTAGATACTTGCTTCAATAGATCATGCATAGAGTTGTCTTTCAAACTTAGATTTCACTTGCTTAGATGATTTGTGCTTGGTTTATGGTTAGAGAAAATGAGAGGAGAAGGCTTCCTTATAAATGAATCTAGGGCACATTCTTCTAGAGAGGCCTACATAGGAGAATTAAATTCCAATTAGACCTATACCCCTAGAAGTGGACCTATATTAAATATAATTTCAAGGGTCGTTGCCTCAAAGACCAAAATAGACGACCTAGAAGTAGGAATTAAATCTTTCCGAAGCTTGACATCCGTAAACCCTGAAAACATGAAATTTGGACCCTGGATCACGGTCAAGGTTGACTCTTACCTAGGTCAAGGTCAAGGTCAACCTTGACCTAGGTCAGGGTCAAGGTCGACCTTGACCCAAAAGTTTGACGTTGACCCTGAGGTCAAGAATCTCAGGTCTGCAATTCAAGATGCCAAAAATAGGTCAGAGAGAAGTGGAAAAGGGGGCAAAACAGGGGTAAAAGCCATATCCAAGTCAAAGACCCATTCAAGGTGCTTGACATGACCCTAAACCACTTACTTAGAGGGCTAAACTAGTCCAAAATGGAATTTCTTCCATTTTCTGACTATACATTTAGCCCCCACTTTAGCAAGAGTATGGACTCGATGCAAACTCTTGGTAAAGGAGATCATAGAGAAACGATAATCTTATTGAAATCAAAATGGGATAAAGGAATCCTCAAGCCCCTAGGGACTTAAGTCTTTGTCAACCCTAAGATCACGATAAGAGAGACATCACCAGTCAAAGAGAAATAGAGAGAGGGTGTGATTACCTCACCCAATGAGAACCTATGTCCCATTGTGAATCACACAAGGAAAAAGTGCAACTACAAAGATGAAGTTGAACTTCCTAGTGAATGTGGCTACTCACTAGTCAACCCATAAAGGTTTTTCTCGTAGGAATATTCTACTCCAAAATAGCAAAGCCAAAACATAGAGGGATCCAGTCTTATGGAAACCTTCTGACCTTAAAGGATAAAAAATATTTGTATATTGAAACCGGAGGGATCAAGAGATCCTTGTAAATTGAAACTGGAGGAATCAAGAGATCCTTGTAAATTGAAACTCAAGGGATCAAGAGATGCTATAAGGTAAAAATCCATGCTTTAAGGATTAGTCTCTAATCCATAAAGGGAAAAAAAAAGTTGTAAGTTTTGAGTTTGGAAATATTTTGAGAGTGTGTGTGTGCAAAAAAGTGAGTAGAGCATATGCCCCCATGTTAAAGTCATTGCTAACACTTTAACAGGAGAAATGGCTTGAACAGAAACATAAACAACTCCACTGATTATGTTTCCACTACAAGATGCCCCAAAGAGAAGACAAATCAAGGGAAATGCCACATAAACATACAGAGAACACATAAGGGATATACCTACCATGGGGTCAGTATGATCGTAAGATAATATGTATATATAGATATGATATTATTGAAAATGAATTGACATCATTCCCCAAAGAAAGTAGAACTATAATAACAATGGAGGAAATAAAATGCAAGAGTTACAAAGAAGAGTCTTTTCAGACCACAACATGGAGACCAAAAATAATCAGTGCTACCATGTCGCAAATCCAAGCGGACTACACAAGGAAAACATTTACAAACAATAGCACAGGTACAACATATACAAGAATAGAGATACATATAGAAGAATTATATAACACGTTTGATTCTTTTATCACCTTGCACCAACAAAGTAACAAGGGTCATACCAAAGAATCTAACAAACATTTAGGAAATACATTACCGAAGAAGCACAATATAACAGGCAAACACATAAAAGGCTACCATGGAGGCTAAGCCAATCAAGTGCATCTCCTACTCTCCCCGTATTGGTTTATATCACTTAGGGAAGGTGGGCATCTTGCAAGAAGTACTATATCCAGCACTGTAGGAATAATAGCCTATTCCAAACAAGGATCCTCTTGAGAATCACAATGTTCAATACTAGGTGTAATGATCAGTTGTGTGGAAAGCATATGAGGTAAATCAGTATCAAGATCAATAGTCTCATATTCATCATTAGCATTAGTAGGATCATCAAGAGTATCTTCTTCATCAAGATTAATCGAAATAGAATATAAGATGTGAATGGAATCATCATAATTATTCATCTTAACATCATTATTAATATTAACTTCCTCCAACACATCAGGCATAGGCTGGTCAAAAGAAGGTAAAGAATTTCAAAGAATAGAGGCACGGGCCCTAGCATGAGCTCGATGCTTCTTACGACGTTCATTGGCAAATTTGTTATGTTTTGTCTTGTTTGAAATATGTTAAGAACTAGGAGGAACAACAAGTGATTCCTTCACAGGTTCTATAAGAGGATTGGTAGGATTCACAGTAGGCTAAAAAGAAACACTAGTATTTTGATTAATAGAACTAGAACCAATGGATAAAGGAGGTATGAAAGGCATAGGAAAAAGACCACGGTTAATATCCATCTGAGGCATGCTTAACTAAAGAATCTTGCAATGTTTATAGGCTTGATATAAGTGAAAAAGGTTATCAGGTTGAGAATAACATGGATTAGGTAATGAAGGAAAAAAGAAGTAAATGGTAGCACAATCTCTAGGCCTAGAAGGTTAATATAAGCTATGATTAATTATCTTCACCTCTTCATCATGAATGAACTTAATACACTTATGGATAGGAGAAGCAATGGCACGCATGATAGTCAACCAAGGAAAACTAAGCTTAACTTGAAATTGATCAAAAGTAGGGACAATGACGAATGTAGTGTCCACCACTTTACCACAAAGTTCAACAGGTAAGGTAATAGAACCAAATGATGGATAGACAAAACCATTACAAGTTTGGATCCACACATCAGATGTATCATAATAATCATGTTGTAAATTATTCATAAAAAGGTTTTCTTTAGTGATGACATTGACTAAGGAAGTAGGATCAACAAGACAAGCACACATAGGTATCTTAGAAATCCTAACATAAATGTAGAGGGGACCATCAGGAGCTTTAATGGTGTTAGAATCATCAAAGGTGATCGAGAGTTCCCTAGGTCTTTTATCATTAGGTTGTTTTGAAGGTTTAGATCAAAGTTTCAGTTTAGGTTGAGGTGGAATTTGAAGTTGAGGTGGAGGCAAAGGATATTGAACAATAGGTTGAGATGAAACGGCACACTCTACATGGTTAACAATATGGTTGAGATCATCCATCTTTGAATCATAAACAATATATATAGAAGATGGTTGAACAATGGTATTAGTATCATGTGAAGGCAAAGGATTCATATAGATTTGAAGGGATTGATTAGGAGGAGAGATAGATTTGTTCCCACTACCGTCTAAATTATCAACAGATAAAGCACTAGAATCAATTAAATCTTGAACCTTATGTTTTAGGAAATAACACTTCTAAGTATCATGACCATGCTGATGATGATATTGACAAAAGGCTTTGGGATCAAAGGATTTTGATGCCATTGTAGTAGGAAGAAGGGTTCGAATAGGAGGCAAAGTAATCATATTAGAAGTTAACAATTTACTCATAATAGAATGTAAAGATTCAGAAAGAGGAGTAAACATACGATTTAAATGAAGAGAAGTGGATGCAGAAGTGGCATTGTGGGATGCAACATCAGCTTGATCAGCAACTCCATTTGCTTTTTTATTGATTTTGACATAGTTGTTAGGCTTTTGAAACTTGTTGGGATTAGAAGTAGCATCACTCTTATCAACTGGAACATGATCCATTGGAGTGTTTCTCTCAAATAGACTCACTTGTAATTGATAATGATGAAGCACTGCACAAATTTGTTGAAAAGAGGTAAATTCAGTAAGCAGAATATTATCTCTAATATCTTTTTGCAAATTTGAAATAAACATATGTTGAATATCAATATCAGGAACAGGATAAGAAATTTGAGCATACAAATTCTTAAATCTACCAATAAATTCAATCAATTTTTCCTAAGTATTTTATTTACAATGCATCAAATCAGTTAAGGACACTTGCAGACCAATGTTATTTTGGAATTTTTGGATAAAGTTATTAGCAAGTTTTGGAAAAGAATCAATAGAATAAGGAGGCAAGGAAAAATACCATTGCAAAGCCTTATCATTAAAAGTTCTAGCAAACAAATTGGCTAAAATCCTATGGCCATGAGCATAGTCACTACAAAGGATTTGAAATGGTTTAACATGAGTGACAGGATATCCCTTACCAGTGTAATTCTCAAGGTGAGGCATATTGGCTTGCTGAGGTACATGAGAATGAATAATGTCTAGGGATAAAGGACTACCCATGTCACATGTAGGAATACTAAACTTGGATTGAGTTAAGGATGCAAGTTTTTGTAAAGAGGACACGGTTTGAGCCAAACTAATGATGGTGGAATCATTAGAAGAAATAGGAGGCATAGAAACATTAGGAACACTAGGAAAAGTGTAGGAAGTAGAGGGAATAGAAGACACAAGTGATGGAACAATTGGGACCATGGTTGGAAGAGGATTCGAATAGGAAAAAGGAACACTATGGTAAGAAGGTTGTGAGGTAGGTAAAGATACTAGTGGAACACTCACAAGAAGATATGGAGGTGGAAGATTTGAAGTTAGCGGATTGGAAAATGTAAGAGATGTAGTCACTAAAGGAGTATAAGTAGGATTACTAGGTAAAGGAATCAAATAAGGTTCCACACTAGTGATAGGAGGAGTAAATATTAAATCATGAGTCTCTTGAGCTAAAGGTTTAACATTTAAATGCACAAGATGAGTAATACCACATAAGAGATTAACACCTTGATTACTATCAAAAATCAATTTCTTAAGAGCCTTTATAGCTTGAATAGAATCTTGATTATGGTTTTCTTGAATAAGCCAATTTCCCATTTTATCTAGTTCAGTTGACAGTTTTTGGACTTGTTCAGGAGGAACTCTTAAAGCCTCATCATCATCATGAGATGATTGAGAAGAGTTATGCTCTGTAGAAGGATTGGAATCATGAGTGATCAAATTATCATCTAGGATCCTAAGGAAAGGAGAGGAAGACTCAGGATCAAAGGAACCCATAATTCTACGACTTCTTCTAACTAAGATATTGTAGGTAGGACTAGAGGTAGTAAATCTCATACACCAATGCAATGTAAATAAAATAAACTAAGAAAATATAAATGAAAGAACATACAAGAAGGATAATCTAATATGCATGAAATATCTAACATGAAATGTAAATCTAACACCAAAAAGAAAGAGTTGTCTATCGCGGGTTCACCAAAATGTGATATATGAAATGTGTGTGGTGTTCATTAGAATGAAAGATTAGAATAATGATGTGGGGTAGAAATTGAATGTATTGTTATTATTATTGGATAAATTGTATTTTTGAGATAGTGGAGAAGGTAATATTGTCCTCTTATCCCCAAATTTCACAAAGGAAAGATTCACTTTTATCAACCATAAGAAAATGGTTAATGTACAAATGCATCAATCGATCAGAAATAAGAAGGAAGAAGAAAGCCTTATAATCCTGAATAATGGATGAAGAGTATATAATGGAATTGATTGATACCCTAATTTAAATGAATTGAAGACAAGTACTAACCTCAAAATATAGTAGATCTAGAAAATCCTTTTTCTGATGTCTGTGTTAGGTTTCGGGAAATTCTGCAACCAGATCAAGAATAGAAACGCAGAGACGGACAAAAGCCAAAAATATTTTCCTTTTCTGAGTCAGGTTGACCTTACCTCTTTAGAGGGGTGCAATTGTGCCCAAAATGTTTGACCTTGACATACATTTCTTTGACAGAAATCATGTCTGCAGATCCTGAAAGTTGGCCTAAAAGGGTATCCAAATCTGATCTAAAATTCACTGTCATGTACCTATACCTACAAGAAATATGGTTTTGTTTTTTGGGGAGGGTTTTTCCTTGGTCAAACCTCAGTTTTGGAATTAACCTTAAATTATAATTAAAATTACATAAATAAACAAAGCAAATAAATAAATTCACCTTCCTTGTATAGAAACCCTTGTGAAGGATTCAAATCCTTGGATCCACAAGTATGTATGCACCAAATGAATAAGGAAAATAGAATTTAGGATGTAGGATGTCTCAAATAAATTGCTTGTAGATCATCAAAACCAATCTTGAATGGATCTTGGAATAGGAAGCGGCTTGCATGGATGTGGATGGAGAAATCTTCAGCAAGAGGGCTCCATAGATCTTGAATCCTTCAATGGATACCAATGGATCTCCTTGATGAATTGAATGCTTGAATGTCTTTGAATTCTTGAATGCTTGAGATTATATGCTTTCTTCAGTAGATCATGCATAGATTTTTCTTTCACACTTATATTTCACTTGCTTAGATGATTTGTGTTTGGTTTATGGTTAGAGAAAATGAGAGGAGAAGGCTTCCTTATATATGAATCTAGGGAATAATCTTCTAGAGAGGCCTAGATAGGATAATTAAATTCTAATTATACCTATACCCCTATAAGTGGACCTATATTAAATATAATTTCAAGGGTCATTGCCTCTAAGACCGAAACAGTCGACCCAAAAGTAGGAATTAAATCTTTCTGAAGCCCGACATCCAGAAACCCTGGCAATATGAAATATAGACCCTGGGTCAGGGTCAAGCTCGACTCTGACCTAGTTTAGGGTCAAGGTCAACCTTGACCTAGGTCAAGGTTGACATTGACCTTGACCCAAAAGGTCAACATTGACCCTGAGGTCAAGAATCTCAGGTTTGTAGTTCATGATGCCAGAAATAGGCCGGAGAGAAGTGGAAAAGGGGGAAGAACAGGGGTAAAAGTCATATCCAAGTCAAAGACCCATTCAACATGCTTAACATGACCCCAAAACACTTATTTTAAGGGCTAAACAAGTCTGAAATGGAAGTGATTCCATTTTACAACTATACAACAATATCAACAGTACTACTAGCAATATCCACAATATGTTTGTCTCTCTTCAACATACTTGTTTGACTATATTTCCCCCTTAGTATCATACATGTTTTCACATGAATATCTCTCTCCCTTTGACATTAATGAAAAAGGAACATGTATGCACTAAGTCATAGAGACCAAAAATCTAACCAAACATCTCTCAACCACTACTCCCCCTAAGGAGTAGCCACCAAAAACATCAATCTGGAGATTAATGATAATTTTTAAGAACACTGGACTGATGCATCTTAATTTTAGAATTAATGGGAAGTGTGTACTGAGAGGGGAGGGGTGAATCAGTACCTCAAATTTTTTTGTATGTTTTAATCTTTATCCTTTAGGTAATCAATTGTTTATCCTACCATCTATTCTATACTATCTTGATGTAAGATTTATCAATTCATAAACTTAATCAAACATGTGAACATTCATAGAAACATTCATGAAAGTAATTGACGCATAAAAAAAGATATGATATCACAAAAAACTCTTGTTAGGAAGTAAAAATTGTGGTGGGGATGGCACCCACAAATTCTTCACTATCTATAGATTGGAAGGGGCCAGCTAAGGCTTACAATTTGATCACTTCTGATGATCTACCCAGTTAAGAGTATCTATAGAGACCTATTAAAGTCTACTTGGTTAAGATCTTTAGCAAGACTATTTAGTGTGCACTGGGTTAAGAGATTTATAATTGGATGATTAAATCCACCTTCCTTGAAAGGATTTTTACACTTTGCTTCACTTGTTAAAATTTAAGAAAATTACAATTTGACCTGGTGTATGCAATCTCCTATTTCTGATTATAGATCCATTTAAGATTACATGTATAAGTATATCACCTAATGTGATTGAATAATACCTCTGATGCTCGATAGCCTCTGTTCTTGGTTCTTGATAACCAAATTCACCTTTTGTTGTTCTGGTTCTTGAAAATTCCAATCTGATCCATAGATGTGCTTGTATGCTTCATTCATCCTCTCATCCATTCTCACATCATTAATAATGAATGATTAAAACATCTATTTATAAGATAGATTGACCTAACCAAGTTTCACGTAAAACAATATTAACTCTAAGATCACAGGTTTACAACTTTACCTTGATCTCCTATTCTATGTGTTTTAAATTAGTTAGACTGATTAAAACACTTACATTCATGTTTCTTGTCCCTAAAGAAATGGTTTTAAAAATAAATCAAGACTCTATAAATATAACATGACTATTTTATCTGATGTGGAAGTCAGATCCATGTTTTTTGGGCTTCAACTAACTTTTAGTTTCTGTCTGTCGGTTATGCTCTGAAGTCAGTAGGACTGGTTCTCAGTGTTCCTTCTTGAACTATCTCTCGGGTTCCTCTTTGAATGTTCTCTTAGTTTTCACTATGACCTGCTTGTCAGGTTCCACTTTCAGGTTCCTCTTCATCCTTTCCATTTTTCTTTTTCGGTTTACACACAAAATTGTGTCATCGATTTTTTTTGTACTTAGCAATTTTTGGTGATCTCTTATATCTGTATTTTTGGTTTTCTCTTTGTCCTGTCTCTCGGTGTATGTTTACCAAAAGTGTTCTTTTCATACTAATGGAAAAATAATGTCATCACTTAATGCATCTCAGGCTCTGATCAAGAGGATAAATCACCCCAATCTTACCTCGAAGATACTCAAAAGTATCTATTGGCAAGGGCTTCATGAAAATATCTACAATCTACTCTTTTATAGACACATACTCCAATCTAACTTCTTTCTCACTGACCTTGTCTCTCAAGAAATGATATTTAATAGAAATATGATTTGCCTTTGAATTCAACACAAGGTTCTTTTAAATATTCATATCACTTGAATTTTCACAATGAATGTTAATAGGCTCATCAATAGTCACTCTGATATATTTCAACATTTTCTTCATCCATATCACTTGTGTACAATTAATAATAGCAATAACATATTCAGCTTCAACAATAGATTGTGATATATAATTGTGTTTCTTAATTTCCTATGAAACTAATCTCTTACACATGAAGAACGCTCCACCACTTGTTCTCTTTGTGTCATCCACATTACCTGCCCAATATCCATCAATAAATGCACTCAATTTAAAATCATCATCCTTTCCATACCAGAAACCATATTCAACTATCCCTTTCAAATATCTAAGTATCCTCTTAACAAGAACAACATGTGATTCCTTCGGTTCTGCTTGAAATCTAGAAACAATGCAAACAACATTCATAATATTCGGTCTAGTTTGTGTCAAGTATAATAGCCCACTAATCATTGATTTTTATCTTGTCTGATTTTTTTCACTAAATCATTGAATCCTTTGTCAATTTAAAACCAGTAATCATAGGAGTACCAATAGGTTTTGAATCATCCATGCCAAATTTTGTCAACAATTCTTTCACATACTTGGACTAAGATATAAAAATACCTTTATCAGTTTGTGTAATTTGTAGGCAAAGAAAGAATTTCATCTCACCTATCATAGACATCTCAAACTCTTTATGCATTTCATCATCGAATTTCTTACTCAAATTATCATTTCCACCAAAAATAATTTCATCCACAAAAACTTCAACAAACAAGATTTTATCATGATCAAATTTGAAGTACAAATTACTATCAGTAGTACCTTTACTAAAACCAAGTATGAGTAAATAATTATCTAGCCTTGCATACCAGGCTCTAGGTGTTTGTTTCAATCAATAAAGTTCTTTCTTTAATTGGAAAACCATTCCATCTTCATCGATCAAAGGAAAACCATCAGGTTGCTTAATATAAACTTCCAATTCTCCATTCAAGAATGCAAACTTAACAAATATTTGATATACCTTAAAATATTTGTAAGTAGAATATGCAAGAAAAATTCTAACATCTTCAATTCTAGAAACATGATAAAATGTCTCCTCAAAATCAATACCTTCCATCTATGAGTATCCCTTGCAACAAAAGTCTGTCTTTTCTCTGAACCACTTGACCATCTTCATTCATTTTCATTCTGAATACCCATTTAGTACCGATCACATTTTCATCTTTAGGTCTAGGAACAAGAATCCATGTTTTATTTTTCTCAACCTGTTCCAATTATTCTTCCATTTCTTTAACCCAACTATCATCTTTACAGGCTTCATCAACATCTTTAGGTTCAATCTTAGAAATAAAATAAAAAATTACTTCTAGCAATTCTTCCTCTAGTCTAAACACCATGATTCCTATCACCAATGATCTAATTTTTTGAATGATTTAACTTTACATACCTAAGAGTCTTCAGATTTCATTTTGTATAAGACTCTTGTGTTTACACTTCTTCCTCATTTTCAACTTCTTCATTCTATTCTAGTGATCCATTCTGATTATTATTATGATTGTGTTCTTGTATAATATAATTTTATTCTTCATTATCTGATTCATATCTGCAAGATCTTATCCATTTCTGATAATTCTCATCGACTCTGATATTTGCAATTTCAATTACCTTTTTCATATTTTGGTTATAACATTTGTATGTTTTTTTGTACAATAACCAAGAAATATTCCTTCATCACATCTAGGATCAAATTTTCCTAAGTCTTCATCTCTTTTGATATAATATTTTCTTCCAAAAATTCTAAAATACTTGACTGTGGGAATATGGCCATATCAAATTTAATAAGGTGTATTACTAGTTCCTTTCTTTATTTTCACTTGGTTCAATGTGTATACTGCAGTGCTAACAACTTCTCTCTAATAGATCCGTTGAACATTTCCTTCAATCATCATGGTTCTAGCAGTGTCTAGAATATTTCTATTTTTTCTCTCTACAATTTCATTCTGTTGTGGGGTTCGCAGAGAAGACATTTATCTTTTTATTCCATGCTCTTCAAAAAAAATATCAAACTTAGTAGAAGAA
Source organism: Thuja plicata (assembly GCA_018584345.1). Classification (NCBI taxonomy): domain Eukaryota; kingdom Viridiplantae; phylum Streptophyta; class Pinopsida; order Cupressales; family Cupressaceae; genus Thuja; species Thuja plicata. Next base: position 124,258 of record MU225696.1, read on the forward strand.
AACTCACCACCTCTATCTGATCTCAATAATTTCAAATTCAATCCTATTTCATAACCATAGCTTTAAAAATCTTGAATTTATCAAAGGCTTCGTATTTTCTCTTTTAAAAATGTAACCCATGTCATTCTAGAATAATCATCAATGAATATAATGAAATACTTGTCCCCATAATAGCTTCTTTTTTTTGGAGGACCACATAAGTCAGTATACACCAAATTTAGAATTCCACTCGAAGAATAATTCTTTCTCTTAAAAGTAGACTTAATCAACTTACCCGACTGGCATTCCTTACCCATGTTGAATCCAATGTAAAACCAAAATAAATCTATCTACACACCATAGAATACTAAATATCACAAGATCGAGGCCATAATCATGCAATATAGTCAATATAAGCATGAAATCATAATCAACTAGAATATAATATCCAAAATAGTATAAACACTGAAAGAAATCATAAGGATAGATAAGAGCACATCATGCTCAATACTGTATCCATTGGATTTGGTTCACCACTTGTACGCCAATCCCCAACAGTGATGTGTCACACCACCCAACCATGTGTACCCTCAATCCCACCCCACCATGCTTATAGAGATAGTCCCATAAACCAGGAAATCATAGTGAACACAAAGAAAGTAGGCTTACACACATGCCATACAAGTGCATACTATCAAGAAGGCATGACACAGTCCAATGAAACTCTTAGACAAAAAGATACAAAGAAAAAAGATTATCAAGGTCACTACTCATACATAAACAATGGTTTGGTGTAGAGACTCAAGAATGGAGTTTCGTCACATGGCACATGGTGGCTTGTGAAACTTCAGCAACTCTTCTCTCATCAAGAAGGCTCTAATATGCTCCTATCACCATCCGCAGATGGCAAGGATAAATTTTCACCATATCAACATCCTCAAATGACAGCAAGGTATTGTGCCATATCAAAATCCTCAAATGATAGAAAGATAAGGACTTGCCATATTAATATCCTCAAACAATGACAAGGTAGTCACATGAATACTTCTTAATATGTTTAACCCCATTCATTTATTTAACTATCACTTTTATTAAGAACTCCCTAGGGTTTAACCTATCTAACCCTTTGTGTCCTAGCCTACCTTAGAGAGACTCTCCACTCCACTACTCAAACACCAAATTATCATCTCATTACAAATACGAGGTATAACACAAGCCAATGCAACAAGAAGCATAAAGAAAGAAAAGACTCCAAAGTCATAAACCAAAATGAAGCATAGTAAACTCAATTGGTCTCAAACCAAGAGCATGGGTCTCTCAAAGATCTTGTCAAGGTATGACTTTATTACACTCATAATGAAATATCAAACACAAACATCAATGAATTAAGATGTGGTCTCAGATCAAGAAACAAAATAGCCAATATGCAAAATAGGCAAAATACCCATGGACAAGGGCACACTCAACTAGCCTCATTTCTATGAGCATGGATTCCAAGGTAGATCCAAATCACACACACAAGAAATATGAAAATCCCCTAGACATAAGACTCAATCACAATCTAAAAATGCAAAGATTAGAAAATTCATTTACAGACTAAAATCTAGTCTTGGAGTTCATTGTCATTGACAAACCTTCAAATGATGCTGAAAATTCAAACTTGGATTCAAACAAAATAGGTAAAACCCACCATTCCCTCAAAGCCCAAAAATACATCTATCAAAGGAAATTCTTGTTTTGGGCACACATGGAAAAATAATGACATTACCTTATACAAATTTACATTCCAAATACCAAAAATACACCAAACGCATAAAATCCCTAAGGACCATGGAATTGAATCAAATATCTGGGGGATAAATAAAATATAATCCCACAACTAATTGCAACAAGCAAGAATTAAAGAAATAAGGAACCAAGTGATAAATGAGGATTTCCTGCCTCAAACAAAGAAAAGGGAAAAATAGAAGAAGTGCATAAACTCTGTGAAATTGCCAAAACCCAAAATCAATTAAATCAATCAATTCTATCAAATGGAATGAAACTAGATAAAAATTTCTAGTTAATATAAAATTATGATACAATTAAATCAACATATAATTAAATCACTTAACTATGACAATTGCACATACTAGACTATGCACAAAAAATCATTGGTCTATCACAAATATGCAATACCAATCTGGACTTTACCCATATGGAAACTAGAGGCATAATACAAATTATAGATACGTCATTTATACAGGAATGATATTGGCTACATGTCATAAATGGCCATTGTAACTATCTCTTGTGCCATTGTCTCGGATAAGACACACTCAAACCTATGTAACCAGGTGGATTTAATGTCTAGTACCTATCATCACTAAAATATGTGCACATTAAGTGTAGCAACTCACGTGATAAATAGTCAAAGCTCGTATATAATAATCCAAAAATGAAACTAATGAAATGACATTTTAGCCATGTAATCATTCTTATGTATTCAAATATTTTTTATTATTAGGATCCTAAAAAGGGGGCTAACCTTACAACACCATAGCCCTAGGGTTTTTCAAAACAACTATTTACAATAAGGTCGAGAATGACCTTTAACAATAGACTAGCAGCATAGATTCTAATCTGCATCAAGAATGGGTAGACAACTCACCCACAACCTGGGAAGGAGAGTGAGAGTAAATAGAGTTATTTTTTATTCACCTATGGACAAATTTCCTCGTAATACTTTCAATAGGGTCCCCACCACAAGGGGAATATGGTAGATCCGTCTTTGAATGAGAATCAGCAATAGGAACAAATTACTAACAATGTTGCATCTCAATATCCAGGACTTGGTACAAACCAAGAGTAGCAATAGTCAGAGAAGGATCAATGTGGCTAGAGGGAACTACATCAATAACAAGAGGTGGAGGAAGATCCACTGGGTTAGAGGTGGCTATTTGATTAGACACATCACCCCATTGGGAGTCATCATTAGCCTATGAAGAGTCATCAAAGGAGGATTCAGAAGCACATGCAGTCAAATGATCATCATTTGTATCCCTCCACCAAGTGGCAGTGTCTCTTCAACACATAAGAGAACAATTTGTAGCCAAATTACCAGTAGAGAATCACGGCCTACACCTAAAGGAGAGGCCCTCATAATCCAATGGTTGAGCTCGTGGTATATCCTTGACCATGAGAACCACCTCCCTAGGGAGGGGTGTGGAGATTTCAATGTCAACCATCATACGAGGAAAGGTAGAGAGACTCATCACATTCATAGCCACATCCACCATTAAAAAATGACCAATTGAATTTCCAGTGGACTCAAAGAAAGAATTTTCCCAAAAATACAGGGGCAGATTAGGGAGACAAACATACACTAGACACACACTGAGTGGTTCAGTAAGAGGGTTAAAGGATGTTTTATATGGTTTGGCTAAGAGAGGGTGAATCCTCCACACCCATAGCTTTCTCAACACCAAATCACATTCATCAGAAGAAGTAAGAGCGGAAATAAAAAAAACCCATTAAAACAGGGGTAAATTTAGATGTTATCTAAGATTAAAGGTCTCCATGAAGCAGAAACCCAGTGATGAAAATCAGAGAGAGAGAGGGAAAAAAGACAATAAATATACAAACTAACCTACAACACTGGTAGAAATTTACATAATCCACCACTTCTCAGCCACACACAACCACAAGGGATATCTTTTCATAGGCCATAGGTTGATATTTCTCCTTTGAAGGCATAAAAGTAGTAGAATTTGCAACACTGGAAAAAAAATATGTGCATCACCAAGAGGCCTCGGGGACACAACCACAAAACCAAATCTTTGCAAAGTGTTCCCAAAAAGCATAGCTCCACTAGGAACCCTACCACCATTAGGATCACAACACACCCATCACAACCCAACAACAGGGAAAATGGGTAGAATAGAAGCCACTCTCACACCCAGTGCACCACACACAAGGGTAGAATGAGTTGTAGGATCTCTGGCACTTAGCAAACCCATAAGGGAGCAAGCCATAGCCAACCATTGGAGATGGAGTAGTTGCAGAGGTAGGAGAAAACATTTTGAAAAAAAAATTATGTACCAAAACCATTCCTTTTGTATTTAATCCTCACTAAACATCATAAATAATCATTTCATTTAAATCAAAACATTAAATAGCAATTACGACAGTAATGAGAATATATCAAATAAATCCTCAAACTAGATTATAAAGAACAATATCATAGTGACCCCTAACACATATATCAATGAATGAGTAATAACATCTCTATAACCCCTAGCACATACATCAGTGAATCACATGAAACCACATCAAGATAAACATAATCAAAATATCTTCAAATATATAATTATACCAAATATCATCATATAGCATCATGTCACATCACAGCGAGGTCATCATGCATATATGATCATCACTAAATGTACATGTATAATCTATCATCTATGTCAGAAGTGATATCAGTATGAACAAAATAATGTCTTGTAACTAGGTGCATCTCACAATGCTAATACAAAATCACATCATACAAATAGTCATCAAATCACATCAAAGAGTCTAGCTCAACTCAAAATAAACAAGAACAAAATGCAACCATGGGAGGGACTACAAATCTAGTATCCTTAGCCTATCCATTGGGAATGGAGTAAAAAAGGGGCTCAGAATGACTCAAAATAGATCTGAACTTATTTCTGTTAACACATCAAAACTAACAAAAACACCCAAAAAAATATATCAAACTATAGTGTCTCGTCACTTTGAGGAAATACATGATTGAAACAATGTGTTACAACACTTATTGGAAATAAAACCTACTCTACCCTACACTAACCAAATGATGAAACAATTTAAACAAAATTATTTACAAGTTGACTAAAATAACTACCCCTTTTGGTCAACTAAAATTTATTTTAACGTCTGAGTACATCTGAGAAGAGATGGAACTCATATATGTATCAAACCAACAACGAAATTCACCTTAAATAAATAACCATGTTCACTCACCTCTTCATTTCTATCATGAATGTTATTGTTCATAAGAGAAAAGATGAGTTGAATATATTCTTGTTCAGTTGTAATCACATCTTCTACTCCATCTTCAATTGTAGCTTTGATCTTGGGTGAAATCTTAACCACTGATGCTTTGCTAGCCTCCCTCCTAGATATATGCTTTATGTGACAACCTCTTGAAAGGACAAAAATTGACGTCTCTTTTTTGGTCTTCTTATTGTAAATTGTTTTCTTTTCATGTTTGTGTTTGGAAATGAAGACATTATATTTTCCATTAGTATATACAAGGAAAAACATGATAAACACCATCGGTTTATGCTACACTGACAGACAAGGCACAACACTACCCGATGCCAAGGTTACCGATACTACCAAGTACAAAGCATCCTAACAAACACTATTCAATGTTAGCCAGTGACAAAAAGGACAAGGGAACGTGATGAGTAACCAACAGTGTAACCCGAAAAACAATCAAAGAGTGGAACCCGATAGATGAAGGGAACCCGATAGTCAGTTCAATGAAGGAACACCGATAGAATTTCAGTTCACACCGACAATCAAGAACTGAAAGCTAGTTACATCTTGCAAAAAATGGATCTGACTTTCCACGTCAAATAAATCACTAAAGTTTTATATTTAGCTTCTTGATTTGTTTTAAATCTATTACGTGCGGGGAAAGAAATGTAATTATTATTGTTTTAATCAGTTTAACTGATTTAAAACATACAAACTAAAGGATCAAGGTCAAGTTGTATACCTTGGATCAAGAGTTAACATTGTAATGCATGATTCTAGAATAGGTCAAATACTTGTATAAATAGATGCTTAATCAATTGTGAACATGTTGTTCGATGATGAGTGTAGCCACTGAGAGCATCTAGGGATCAGACAAGAGAATTCATGCAACAACATAGACAAAGATCAAATCAGTTTTCAAGAACAGAACACAGGCTACTGACGAGCAAGAAAATGTATTAATCAATCACTATAGGTGATATTCATAACCTGTGACCTTTAATGGATATGTAATCAGAAATTATAGATTGCATATAGTCAGGTCAAACATATTGTACACATTCTAACAAGTGGGGTATGCTTAAGAAATCCTTTCAAGGAAGGTGCAGGACTTAACAGTCCTATTATAAATCTCTTAACCGAGTGCACACTTCATTAGTGTTGTTTAAAGCTCTTAACAGTGTAGATCCTAGTAGATCTCCACCTTAATACTCCTAACAGGGTAGATCATCAGAAGTGATCAATTGTAAGCCTTTATCGGCTCCCTTCCATTTTGCAGATAGTGAAATTTTGTGGGTGCCATCCCCACCACAATTTTTACTTCCTAACAAGACTTTTCTGCGATATCATATCTTGTGTTATGTGTCTATTAATTTTATGAATGTTTCTATGAATGTTGCATATAATTAAGTTTATGAATTAATACTACATGCATAAGAAAGAACATTAGATATGGTCAGTAATACAGTAAAGATTAATTACTAATGATGAAAGGTGAAAAGTGTTAAAAGTTTTAGAGGTACTGATTCACCCCTCCCCTCTCAGTACTACTTCCCATTAATCCCAACAATTGGTATCAGAGCCGAGTCTCTCCTTGGAAAGCTTAAAGGCTTAAGAGAAAAGATCATACAGTGGATAAGTACAAACTTGATAAAAATATTGAGAATAAAAAGCTTGAAATTCAGATGTTCTATGAACAGTATAAAGAAGCTAGAATCGGTATGAGACAGCTACTGGATGAAAGAAAGAATATGGCTTCTCGCTATAATGAGATAGATTATCTTGAGGAAAAGATTCCAGATTTATTTGAGTCTTCAAGATCAAATACAAGCAAGGCATCAGATACATCAGAAGAAAGCATCACAAGCCTAACTGAAATCAATCTACGTCTGGATGGACAAGTCAAATATCTGCAAATCAATCAAGAGACATAGATGGTAAGAATGATTGATGTCATGAACAATGCAAGGCAAGCTGAACAAGAAAGAACTCTAGTGATTGATGATAGAAGAAAGATCACAGACAAGCTACAAGAAAAGGATTCTGAGATACAAATACTTACAGAGCATCACCGTGAGGTAACTAATCAGATTATTCTTATGAGTCAAGAAGAAAACAAAATGAATGTGGAACTCATTGAAAGAATATAGATTATCGGTGAACTAAGAGAATAAAATGAAAAACTAAAGCATGAGTCTAAAATCTTACAACATAATTACATGATTAAGAGAGCTAAAGAAACTACAAAAAGGATGGATGAATTCTTGAATGCACAAAGAAGACCCAACACCAATACTGGACTAGGGTACACAGAGCATGGAGAGTCATCAAATGAAGCTGATCCAAAAGATCCCTACACTAATCCTAGACCAAGACATCTGACATGAAATCACTTTGGAAAGAAAGGCCACACCTCAAATGTCTGCAGTAGAAAAGAAAAAGGTATTCCTAAATGTACATTTACATTCATTGGATGTTGTTATAATTGCAGCAAGAAAGGACATAAAGCACATGAATGTAAATCAAAGGTAAAAGAACCAAAGAAGGAAACCTATATGGAAAAGTATTATCCCACCTTCAAAATGCATTGGCACACATCTATGGAATGCAGGAAGAAGAAAATTGAAGCATGGAAACCCAAAAATGAAGAAAATGCATATAAACTGAGAAGGGTCAATAATTCATATGTTTGGGACTACAATACATGGATAAACTATACAGCATGTGATAGATATGGTCACATAGCTACAAACTCCATGAGATTATGGACCAAAAGGTCTAGAATCTAGACCAACCTGGGAATGGCATGTTTGCACTGTCATAAGGTTGGACATTTAAAGAAGGACTGTAGAGACCGAATAACAGAAACCACCACTTTTGCAAATGGTAACACCATTGAAGACATCAATAAAATGAGAAAGAAAATGTGGAGGAAATCTTCAACCACTGAGGAAGCTAGACCAAGCAATGCAGTAGGTGACACCTCATCCCATGGATCTGGTGATATCACCACCCCCACCTAAAGATGAACAATTAAGTATGGAACTACACTATACCAAGTCATATTTTGCATCAGTTCCATTATACTAATTGATACATAGTCAAATCTGCATAAATAAAGATGCATATTATGTTACTTGTTACAATTCTGAGAAATCAACCCCACCGATACACACATACCAAAAATCATCAATGAATATAAAGGATGTGTTGTTTACACTTACCGAGAATTGTCGATCAACACATAAAATGGCTAAGTTGCTAATGTAACCCGACACCCATCGGTAAGGAAGCAAGGTTATAAAGTTTTCATGATACAACACCAATATCTGTCGGTAAAAGCAATAATCTTAACAGCCATCCCGAGCATCCTGTCAACACCAAGATTATTATATGACGAGTCTTCCCGATGAAATCCGTCTTCATGACCTGACGAGTTGAGAATTTATGACAAACTTAGGGAAAAAGTCTATAAATACTCTATGGGAGCACTTCATTCTGCACATGCGTTTTGAGAAGAAAGAGCAGAGCAAAAATAGAGAGAAAAGAGATCAGATAGCAGAGAGACCTCAGCACACGCATTTTGAGAAGAAAGAGCAGAGCAAAAATAGAGAGAAAAGAGATCAGATAGCAGAGCGACCTCGACTTGATCCAACTCACTCCACACTGATCACTCACCAACCACGTGTATCAAAGTAAGTACCAGAAATACTAAAGAACTATGTTATCATTTATGAAAAATCCCTAAATTTGAAATATGATATTAACCACTTCAAGAACCGTGAAATTGAATAATGATAAGAATAATGCAGTTAAGTTGATAAAGAACAACACTTGTGTGGAACCCAAGTACAAGATATGCCTAGAGATCGCATCACAACCTGATGATTCTGGAGCATTTTCAAAAAATTCCACCTAAGGTTTTGCTGATAGAGGACGTAAGCTCATACATTCACTGCAAGATTGCTGAAATAGGTGATCTGGAGATAGAACAAGCTTACAAGAGGTTGTGTGATGACCAAGGAAACCTGAAAGAAGAACACAAGAATTTGCAAGTTAAAGGGATAACTAATGCCCTATATTTCCTGACGGTTTTCAAAACTGACTAGATTAGGTTAGTTTTGAGCAGAATGCATGACCAAAAGTTGTGGTTAGATGAACCTAAGAAAATCACTAAGGATGTGTTGCATGTTGTAATTTGTTGCCCCATAACCGACAAGCCTAGGGAACATAAGCATCCCTCTCGGCCAGAAGTTGAAAAATTCACAAATGTTGTGTGGCATAACAGAGGTCTCAAGGTGAACACCATCACCAATGAGGAACTAAGGTTCGGTGCATGTGTAATAGGCTACAAAATATTCCAAGAAAGAAAGCTAAACAACATTGCATCAACAGAAGTAAGCACAGCCTACAAGATTGTCACAAAGGGAATACAGATGGATCTATGTGAGATCCTGTGGAAGCAACTTGATGAGAATATGACAACAATCAAGTCTACATAGACAACACATATAAGTTTGGTTCACTCATCATGTGTATATTATTTTACTTTCAAGAATACTTTCCTTCAGTAGGCAAAGTAAAATGGGATACTAAAAAAGCAGTCACACTACAGATTAGTGAACTCATCAAGTCACTAGATGACAACTTTGATTTAGTCATGACTGAATACTTCCTTTGTTAGAATAGTCTTAAAGGATAACTGAGAGGGGGAGTGAATCAGTTATCAGTAACTTCAATTATTTTTACTTATTTAACTTTAGAATAAAATAAATTAAATGCTTAATCAGATAACATAGTACTCAACACACAATTTGATTACGGGGAAACCAAATGGTAAAAACCCCGGTGGGAATTAGCACCCGCAATAAACTATATATGTTTGTATTAATCCCTGTTAGAATATATTTCAACCCTGTTAGGAGTTATATATTACAATGCAATAAGTCTAGTGACCTGGTTAAGGGTCAGACCCTGTTAGGAGTCTTTTATAAGTAACCCTGTTAAGGGTGGTGGACTCACTGTCCAAAAGCTCACTTCTTGATGGTGAAGGCTACAACCTTTTGTATAACACATATGCACTATATCTGATGATGAACTATAGAGTAGACCTATTTTCTTGATTAGTTCTAGTTTATTGCAATCTTTCACTTCTTCTTCACATAGATTCTTGATGAATGAACCAACTCTGATGATCTTCTCTATACATCTTTCTTATTCTTTCCGTATCATTCACACTTAGCGTGTCACCTTTGACTTTCTATAAGTATCTTCCTCATAGTATAAGATCATGGGACCTATAAGAAAAATCTTCATGAAATCCTTGTCGAATCTACTAAGCATGCAAGCATAATTACAACCGCGCAAGTATAAACTGAATAGACGCGACGCTTCACTAAGTCAGCCTAACCAATTTTACTCTAACTTTGTAATCTTCTTGAAACACGTTTGGTGCCTTTGGATTAATATCATTAGCTCATAACTAAACATGAATATATACACACATCTATAAAAGATAGGTGCAACTCAAGAAACATGTGATATACATTTGCCCTAAACCGTTACACTTCCAGAACTGTAACTGCCAATAACAGAATTACATAACTTTACTGAAACATCGTATCTGGGTTTGTGTGTATGAAAATAACATAATAAACATGTCAACAACATGTATCTATCCACACAAGTCTTCATATCATCATTTGGATAAGTGCATATAGAATTACTACTGTGTATTATATGTTGTCATAAATGACAAACATACAATCAATCAACTGCTCAGAATCAAATCTCCAACAATATCCCCCTTTGACATTGATGAAAACATATGATATCAAAAACATCCTCTGTTCATGGTGTCCTTTTTCTTTTACAATATTCTCAATATCCTCATCAAAGATTTCTCTAAACTGCTGCAGTTCCTCTGTCTGTGTTTGTGTTCCATCTATATACTCCCCCAGAATATATGCTCCCCGTTAGTACATACTCCTCCTTAATATATACTCCCCCTTTGACATCAATGGTAAAGGGCGCCATAGTTCTTTAGGCACAGGTACTACTCTAGAAGTAGAGTGGTTGACCATTCATCAGTCACTTAATGACTGATGTCTTTGCTGCTTCTTCTAAATAGACTTAGGAGAGGGAATTACTCCCAACTTCTCCCTGAGATACTCAAAAGTATCCTTTGATAAGGGCTTTGTGAAAATATCTGCCAACTATTCTTTGGTGTTCACATAGTCCAATTTAACTTCTTTGTATGCAACCTTTTCTCTTAAGAAATGGTACTTGATCTCTATGTGTTTTGTATTTGCGTGCATCACAGGGTTCTTAGACATGTTGATAGTGCTAGTATTATCACAATGAATAACAATAGGATAATCAACCTGAATTCCAAATTCTTTAACCATCTTCTTGATCCAAACCATAGTTGAACAATTTAGTGTTGCTGCAACATATTTAGCTTCTATTGTTGATTGAGAAATACAGTTCTTCTTCTTGCTTATCCAATAAACCAACCTGTCTCCAAGGAATACTGCTCCTCTTGAAGTGCTCTTCCTGTCATCAATACAACCTGCCCAATTGAACTACCTCACAATAGGTGTGGAATAATCATGCTCAAGGCCTTTCTTAGGAATGGTGTATTCAATCTCAGGACTACTTCTCCTGTTATGAGGTGCATTTAACTTGTCAACCCAGGGACGTATACTTGAAATGGTCGGCATGATATGTGCACTAGGTTTCTTAAGGAGTCATTCTGCTTATGTTGCAGGAAGGTAAAAATGCATAAAAGAAACCTACACTAGTGCTGCAGGAAAAGAATACATTTATCTCCTTACTGAAATGAATGCTATGAATTGCAACTCTACTTAAACCTATACTTTCAGCCTAGAACATCCATTATAACTATTCTTGCAGATGCTATAGGAACACTCACAAGGTACGATGCTGCAGGAAGAAATTGTAACTTCTATCTGAAATACTGGAAATGCTAGAAATGGTAAAAATGTTGGAAATGAAATCTATTCTATTCTAACCTATTCCACCTCCGAAGTGGGCCCCCTTGGTCAATTTCTGCTAAACTATTAACACAGAATGTAAACCAATAATTACTTCATTGCATTTCAAAAACTCATTACATAGAAACAAGACATGGAACTTGAAATAGATTGCTGCAAGATACAATAGTTTTCTTTCAAAAACTTGTGTCTCTCATTTTTCCTAGCTAACCTCAAACTATTGGTCCAATCTCTATATATAGAGGATCGAACACTTATTACAAAATAGAAAAGAAACTATCCTTGCTGAAAACATGCCAGAGAAGAAAATGGAAATGCAACAGCCCGCGGTGTGGGTAACAAAGCTCGGGCGACCAGTTCAACATAATAAAGTGCAGAGGGAATATAGGCACACTACATCCCTGCATCCTGGAATAATGGCTCCATTGTAGCAGTCATGTTTCCTGGTGCTATAATGATCACTCCATCGTAGCTGGTCCTCAACAGTCCTCTTTGAATGTTGTCGACCACTCTCCAGCCACTTTCTCTACTGTCAAGTTAGTTAAGATGTGGAAATATTCATGCAACAAGCTTAATCAAATTAAATATCCAGATATTAGAACATATATTCTGATGGTTTTATGAATTATTGCACTATATGTATAATATTAGCAAAGTATGTCAAAAACATCTACCCATGGTTTATCAGTTCTATCTAGACTTTATCACAAGTTTTAACTGGCTAGGCTCTCAAATGTTTTGTCAAAAACTAGAATAGAGTATTTAAAATTATACAAAATAGAGGCAATAATTTGGCCTTATCATTTGCCCCTTGGTTAATCAAATTCTTTTCCTCAAGAATTACACCTTTTGGAAATTGACCTAAAGTCACCAACTTCTGTTCTTCCTCACCTCTGGCTTTTGAAGGAGTAGTAGAACCCTCTTGTTCTTTCCCAAACTTCCCTTTTGTGATCTTCCTGTAGCCTTTCAAGCCTGGTAGTGTTGATATCATACAAGGGCCAAAGAATCATGGGTGGCTACATTCTGAGCAGACACTAGAGCTCCTTCCTGATTTGCCTACCCAATGCTATGTATTTTGCTGCTCGGTGTATAGCTACTTCAAGGTTAATGGGGCTATGTGGTTCTGATCTTTTGAATACCTCTTATAATCTACCCCATCTACTTTTGGCACTGGTTAAGGCTCTTTGGAAGACAAAATAGGACATGCTATCATATTCTACATACACATCTGCTCTGAGTTTAAAATTTTTATCTCTGATTTCCTTTTTAACTTTCCCATATATCAGTCTAAACCAATCTCTCAGGAATACTTCTGGTTGACTACTTTCTGCTCTTAAGGGTAGGGGTTCTGGTTTCTCAAGTTCTCTGTAATTCTCCAACTGCCTATCATAGTTAGCCTCGTTGTGCATCCATGACATCAGGGCCCTTAGGTGTATATCCCCTATGTAAGGCAGGGGATTCCATTCAGTCTCTGCTGGGATGATTAAATTATGCACATACAACTCACAGAGTAGGTTTTTTTTCCAAGATGGAAGTGTCTAGTATAAACCATAGAATTCCTAGGCTGATTTGAACTCTGCGTTTACATCTTTGAGGGTCATCATCAACTGAAATAAGAGGAAGTGTTCTTTTAGACATATGGTATAGACCCTAGGTGGAGGTCTACAAGCAATTACCTGGTCAGTTAGTTTAAGGGCATGTTCCATTCTCTGTTTCTATCTTGCCAACTTATCTTTCAATTCTATAATTTCCTCTTCTTGTTCTGCTATTACTTTCTACAATTTATTTTTCTCTTCTCCATATAGAGTGGTTTTCAGCACATGTTTATTATATAACTGGAAAAGAAGCATTTGTAGAGTAATTGGACAACTATTTTCATCTTGGTTATTCTTCTTCCTTTGTTCTTTCCATAACTGCTCTAAGAATTTTATTAACCAAGTTCGCTTATAGGAAACTAAAGCATTTCTTGTGCAAGGCAGCTGGTGAGTTATAGGGGTTTCTTCCTCATGAGTAGGAACATCTTGATGATTGACTCTTGGGTCATTTTGAAATAAATTTGGCTCATCTTCACACTCCTCTTCCAGATTTTGAGGAATGTCAGGAATCTCAGACTGGCTGGGAGAATCATCCGGAACAATATGGATAGGATTTTCCTTCTCAAATTGTTTGGGGGAAGAGGGCTGGCTTTTGGTGGGCACTTTAGGAATCTTCCCTCTCAGCCTGGAACTTCTTCTTATAGGTATTTCCTCAAATTCTATGGCCTTTTTCTTACTAACCATTTTTTTTTTCTCTACTGCAGGAGTAGTGGCTGCAGGAGTAGTGGCTGCAGGAACGGACTTCATTCTCTTCTTTCTTGAGACTTGAGGGTTTCGTGGTTCAGCTATAGGAACCAAAGTTTCTTCTACTAACTTCCATTTTCCTTTTTTCTGGGTGGCAGTAGGTATATTTCTCATCTGAGCTATTAAAGGCACATTTTCTTGTAAATTTTTGGTTTCTGCCCCTTGGTTATTTTGCTCGGCAACTAGGTCAGGGGAAACTGCATTATCTTGGCTAATTTGCACATTAGGGGCAATTTGAGCCTAAAGGGTTTTATGATGGAAAAACTCTACCCATGTCATAGGGGAGGCATCCCTAAGAGATCTTTCTATGAGTAATTTAATCAAGGCATGGTGAGTAACATAGTTGTCTTTCCCTTTCTGGGTTTCTTTGACACTAATGCACAGCATATTAAATAGAAAATTGGGTGCATTCATTGGGATATTATGTCATACATAACTAAGTAGCTTAAAGTGATGCACATTTATATTAGATAATTTCCCTTCATAGGTGAAATACCTTATAATGTGCATAGCCAACTCCCGGTATGGTGGAGGAATGGACATCCTTTTGCATCCCTGCTTAGTGATTTCCAATGGAGGGTCTCCTGGTAGGGTGAATTGAGCCCTGGCTGGCCTTGCATCATGGGCATTGGGATAATGTTCCCTTGCTGCTGGAAAATTGGTCACTTTCTCTATTCACTCCTCTATTGCAACAATTGGCAACCCCCATACCATCACTTGGCCCTCATCAAATGTGTTTGCAAATTCTGATGTTGCTTCCTCATCAAACTTCGTCAATTTTAAGAAATACCCCAGCCATTCACAGGCATTAAATCTTCTCATTACCTCAACATCAGATAGTAAAATACCATGAACCACTGGTTCATGCCACTACAATTGGCCCCCCATTTTTACCAAATTCAACTTCAGCTTTGTTCAACCTCTGCTCTGTTCTTGATAATTACCTTCTTCCCTTTTGAATTTCAGACTACTTCTTGTAAAACCACAGACCCTCTTTCACATATTTCTGGTATTATTGATATGATCAATAATAATGTACTTTAACAGAATGAATCATAGATATTCATGCAAGAGTGAGAGTTATGTCATGATTTTAATACTAGGTCACATCTAGTCTGACAGTTAGGGGTTTATTTGGAATAAAGGTACGATATTTGACACTTGTGTGATGCGGCAGCTGGATTTTAATTAAGACAAGGCCGAAGTATAGATTTGAGGACCTTTAATGAGTAAATAGAAATGACATTTTTAGAAATTGGCACACTTCCCTGCCCCCTATGAAATATTGACAAGTGTCCTCAATTGTCAGACTTGGTAGAAGGTACAGAACTGGATTAAGGCAGCAACGATATATTTATTGCAGTATTCGATATAACCAACTAAATACATGCGCTAAAAATGGAAATAAATTTGAAAATCTCGTACCTGTTAATTGATCATCGCATGTGCTAGCAAAGATTGGTGAGAGTGGAATGACGGTGTCGGTGGTCAGCATGCATCAGCTCACAATCTTTTATTGAAAGCATTAAAATATGATGACGTGGAAGGTGGGTGGATGAAAGATTAAGAAATGAAGTGGGTTGAAAAAGAAGAATGTAGAAAGTGAATGAAGAATTTGAACTTTATGTAAACATAAAGTTTTTATTATGGTCATTCTTTGAAGGAATTCTTATTGAAGAGCTTCAGGAAGAAGGTTGACACCCTCTGTTGCAGGAAGTGTTACCTATTGATCCTTTAAAACTAGCTGGTTGAATTGTTGCCGGAAGCCCTCTTTCGTCTGTGGCTAGTGATACAACTTTAATCTATGTCCATTGACGAGTAGCTTGAAGTGTATAGAGTCAATTGTGGTCAACTGGACTGCTCCATTTGCAAATACATGGCTTATTTCATATGGACCCAGCCATCGTGTCTGCATCTTTCCTGGTATCTCTTGGTATCTGGAATCATATAAAAATGCCCAATCTCCAACTTTGAATTGTTTACTCTTAATATGGGTATCATGCCACTATTTTGTTTGCTTTTGGACAATTTTTGTGCACTGCAGGGCAGACTTGTGCATTTCATCCAGAGAATTGAGATGCAGCAAGCGCTCCCTCTGTGCTGCAGGAAGATCAATATTTAATTCCAGCACTGTTCTTAATGTTTTGTGTTCAAACTCAATTGGTAGCATTATTGTTTTGCTATATAATAGTTCGAACGGAGTGAATCCTGTGGTGGTCTTCCATGTTGTTCTATATGCCCAGACGGCTTCTGATAGTCTGCTGCTCCAGTCTTGGCGATGCAAATGAACTGTCTTTGTTAAGATTGCTTGTATTTCCCAATTTTTAACTTCTTCTTGTCCATTGGCTTGAGGGTGATAGGGGCTTGATTTCCGATGTCTAATATTATATTCCTTCATGAGCTCTGTTATCAGATTGGAGGTGAATTATGTACCTTGATCAGTAACAAGTTCTCTTGGCACGTAAAAATTTCTTCATACAGAAATTCAACAACTTTATGATCTCTGGCATGCTTCATTGCTCTGACTTCGACCCATTTGGTCAGGTAATTTGTGCATACTAAAATGTATGACTTCCCATTGGATGGGGGGTCTATTAGGCCAATAAATTCCATGCCCCATTTATCAAATGGTGTTACCACCACCTGTGGGTTTAAGGGCATTTCATCTGATCTTGTTGGTTGGCCCATTCTTTGACACTTGTCACACTTCCTTGTATAACTTGTTGCATCTTTATGAAGTGTAGGCCAATAGTAGCCAGTTGTTAAAATCTTATGTGCTGTTTGTTTGGCTACAAAGTGCCCTCCACATGGTTCATTGTGACATGCATGAAGAATGTCATATGTCTCATCTTCTCTCGCACATCTTCTCATGACTTGGTCAGGTCCAGTGTAAAATAATGTGTTATCAATTCAAGAGAAATGGAAGCTTTTCTCTACAAGCAGCTTCTTTTCCTTATAAGAGAAATGTGTTGGCATTTTATTAGATGCTAGGTAGTTAGTGATATCTGCATACCATGGATTCTAGACAAAAATATGAAACAAATGTTCATCTGGAAATGTATCATCTATCAAAGTAGTATCTTCTTTAGCATGATGAAGTCTAGATAGATTATCAGCTACCACGTTTGCTTTCCCTGGCTTCTCAATGATTGTTATATCAAATTCTTGCAAAAGAAGAAGCCATCTTGCTAACCTGCCTATGATGGCAGGTTTGTTCATGAGATACTTAATTGTTGCATGGTTAGTATGAACATAGATAGGATAACCAGTCACATAATGGAAGAATTTATTCAGAGCATAAACTATTGCTAACAATTCTTTTTCAGTCACTGTATAGTTTAACTCTGGTCCATGTAGACTCTTACTGATATAATAGATTTTATTTTCAATGTTTTTAGTCTTTTGTCCTAAGATAGCACCTACAGCATAGTCTGAAGCATCTGTATGAATGTGAAATGGCAAAGTCTAGTCAGGACCCCTAAGGACTGGTGCAGTTGTCAAAAGTGATTTGAGCTACAGGAAGGATTCGTCACATTCTTTTGTCCAAGAAAATTTGGCTTCTTTGGTAAGTAAATTGTATAGAGGACTAGCTATTTGACTAAAGTTCTAGATAAACCTCCTATAATAGCCAGCGTGACCTAAGAAAGATCTGACTTCTTTTTTCTTAGTAGGAATAGGGAGTGTGAGAATTACCTCTATCTTCGTAGGGTCTACTTGGATTCCAGCTTCGGAGATAAAATGTCCCAACACCACTCCTTCTTGCATCATCAGAAAGAACTTTTCACTGTTGAGAGACAGGTTATGTTCCTCGCATCTGATTATTACTTTCTCCAAGTTCTTCAAAGCTTCCTCAAATTTGACACTGAATGTAGTGAAGTTGTCCATGTAGATTTCCATGCAATCATGGGATATATCAGCGAAGATGCTGATCACAGCTCTCTGAAAGGTAGCAGGTGCATTGCATAATCCAAATGGTAATACTGAATAGGCATATGTGCCCCAAGGACATGTGAATGTGGTCCTTTCTTGTTCTTTGGGTGCAATTCTTATCTGATTGTAACCACTGTATCCATCCAGAAAGGAAAAATATTTCTTTCTAACCAAATTATCCAAGACCTAATCAATAAAAGGTAAAGGAAAGTGGTCCTTCTTTGTAGCATTATTTAATTCTCTGTAATCCACACATATCCGCCACTTACCTCCTTTCTTAGGTGCAATTACCAATGGTGATACCCACTTGTTGTCTAAGATTGGATAGATGAATCCAGCATCCAACAACTTTTGCAACTTGGTTTTAACTATTTCTCTTAGTGCTAGATTTATTCTCCTCTGTGGTTAATGAAGTGGCAAGCTTCCATCACTGATGTAGATTTTGTGGGTGCGGAGTTTTGGATTGAGTCCCTCCATATCTCCATAATCCCATGCAAAATATTTTTCATGCTGACTGAGGAGCTTGGTTAACAATGCCAGCTGTGATTGGGACAGCTTGTTATTTACATGCAGGTTACGTCCAGAGGACAGTTCCACTGTTGTTGTCAGCTCTTCCATTAACACTTCGGGCACTAGACTTCTAACTATTTCACTTGCCAGTAATTGATCAATCATTTCATGGTTTGCTGGAGACATGCAGTCCTCATAAGTACATAGCTATAAAATAGAACTTTCTGAAACATCTTTAGCCATAATAAATTCATTGGTAAGAATGCTATGTATCACATCATCTTCCTCTTGCATCTTTAGAAAATATTTCCTATGCAACATCATGAGCTGGGCTATTGAATTCAGCTCCTCCTCCTCTTCTCCTAAGTCTGGTCAAATAGGTTCTCCCAAGTCTGGCTAGGGTTGGGCAGGAGGATATAGGGCTAGCTTCCTTATGGCTTGACCATTTGAAATTTTCATACTACCTGATCTGCAATTAATTTTGGCATTAGTGGTGGCTAACTAGGATCTTCCCAAGATAATAGGATAGCCAGCAAAGTTTAGTTTAGGTGATAGGATAATAAAATCAGCAAGATACTCCCATGAATCTAAGGTTACTATCACATCTTCTATGAGGCCCTCTGGAGTAACAGTTGAACTAGCAGCAAGTTGTAACACTGTGGCTGTTGTTCTTAAGCCTTCTATGCTTAGCCTATGCATTGTATCTTTAGTCATCACATTTATTGCTGCTCACAAATCAACTAGAGCATTTTTCACAATCTTTCCATTTATTATCAGATCGACTACTGGACTGCCAGGATCTGAATACTTTGGTATTACCACTTTTCCTAACATGATATCTACTAATTTCCCTACAACATATACTATTTGAGGGTCTTTCTTCTTTCATCTTGACTTTTTAAGGCATGCTTCCTTAATAGCCTTTCCATAAAGAGGTATATCTTTGATAGCTTGTGATGTTTGGTGTTAGGCTTAAATAAACCTCATAACCAACCAAATATGGTTGAGGTAGTTGTATGGAACCTATATATTTTTGAATGAAGCCATTGTATGAGCAGAGAGTAGTACAGTACGGACTGTTACAGAAAATCAAAGAACTTTTCAGAATTTTGCAAAGAGTTTGTTATGTTTTGAATAACTTGTGGATTGGTGACCATTGGAATTCGATTTATTGATGAAGTAGGGGTCTCTCCTTATCATTTTGGAGGCATTCATATGAATTTTGATTTGGTTTG
>MU225696.1:152042-185057 GCA_018584345.1 Thuja plicata
TCAAACATGTCTTCTAAATACTTCCATATGGTATATGCTCTGTCAATTTTCTTGATTTCAGAAAATTCACTGTCAGATAAGGCGCTGATTAGGGCTTCTTTGGCAATTGCATTATGTGTGAATATATGCTTTTGTCTGTTAGTAGCATCATCCTTTGCAAGGTCTTTCAGAGATGGAATTACAACCTCTTGTGTAGAAATTTCAAAGATCTCAAAGCCAATACACTGTAAATGTGTTATCATTTTGTTTTTTCAATCCAAATAATTTTCTCCATCAAACGTAGGGCTTTCTTTTTTGAAGTAAGACATCTCATCTGCCTTAAGCTATTAGGCTTCTTCTCCAAGGCACTTGGCTCTGATACCAATTGTTAGAATAGTCTTGAAGGATAACTGAGAGGGGGGGGTGAATCAGTTATCAGTAACTTCAGTTCTTTTTACTTCTTTAACTTTAGAATAAAACAAAGTAAATGCTTAATCAGATAACACATTACTCAACACACAATTTGATTACGGGGAAACCAAATGGTAAAAACCCTGGTGGGAATTAGCACCCACAATAAACTATACTTGTTTGTAGTAATACCTGTTAGAAGATATTTCAACCCTATTAGGAGTTGTACATTACAATGCAATAAGTATAGTGACCTGGTTAAGGGTCAGACCCTATTAGGAGTCTTTTATAAGTAACCCTATTAAGGCTGGTGGACTCACTGTCCAAAAGCTCACTGCTTGATGGTGAAGGCTACAACCTTCTGTATAAAAGATATGCACTATATCTGATGATGAACTATAGATAGAATTTTTGTCTTGATCAGTTCCATTGTATTGCAATCTTTCACTTCTTCTTCACATAGACTCTTGATGAATGAACCAACTTTGATGGTCTACTCTGTACATCTTTCTTATTCTTTCCGTATCATTCACACTTAGCATGTCACCTTTGACTCGCTATAAGTATCTTCCTCATAGTATAAGATCATGGGACCTATAAGAAAACTCTTCATAACATCCTTGTTAGCTCTACTAAGCATGCAAGCATAATTACAACCGTGCAAGTATAAACTGAATAGATGTGATGCTTCACTAAGTCGGCCTCACCAATTTTACTCTAACTTTGTAATCTTCTTGAAACACGTTTGGAGCCTTTGGATTAATATCATCAGCTCATAACTAAACATCAATATACACACACATATACATAAGATAGGTGCAACTCAAGAAACATGTGATATATGTCGGCCCTAAACTGTTACACTTCCAGAACTGTAACTGCCAATAACATAATTACATAACTTTACTGAAACATCATATCTGGGTCTGCGTGTATGAAAATAACATAATAAACATGTCAACAACATGTATCTATCCATGCAAGTCTTCATATCATCATTTGGATAAGTGCATACAGAATTACTAGTGTGTATTATATGTTGTCATCAATGACAAACATACAATCAATCAACTACTCAAAATCAAATCTCCAACATCCTTGACTTCAAGGAAAAGATGATGGAAAGAGTGAGAATCTCTGAACAGTTGATTGAAAAACATAGGGATGAAATATGTTTTATGGTAGATATAGATTTCACTCATATTAAACAAGTTGTACCAAGGATAGCCTGGTTAGCACCTCTTGACTATGAGATTAACATAGATCAAGCAACCAATGCAATTGATGCATTGATAAATGAGCCACTTGACAGTAAACAACCAAGATTTGGAACTTATGAATAGGCTAAGTCTAAGATAAAAATAGGCCTAGTCATCAACAAGACTGTAAATAAGAAGAACAAAATGGTAAAGAATCTTGGAAAGATTATGTCAGTCAATGAGGAGGAAAAAGAACAAATAGAGGAAACCAAGGAACAGGGTACCATCGGTGAAGGACAAGATGAGAAACAATTAGATTTTGATGCCACTGAATCTGACACACCTCCACCTCCTACAAATAAACCAAGAACCATAGCGGCTCAGAGAACAAGGAGCCAAATAGTAAAAGCCACTACACCTATCAAGAAAGGTCAAGTGAGGACCTACAAGAGGAAGCAACAAACAGAGAAACAAACTGTGAAACCAACACCTACAAAAAGGAGGAAAAGAATGATCAGGACCAAAGCTAACATTGAAGATTCCAAAGAGGATGAGCCTGTTGTAAAGAGGAAAATTTTTCTCACTAGAAAAACTGATGAAATTGCTAAGTCAATTGCTACTACCGGTATAATGACTGATAGAAAAATTAGACAACGGAAAAACTTGAGCCAAAGGACCAACATAAGATACAAGATGCAATAATCAGGGCAATGGTAAAATTTAAATATGTACCCATAGAATTTATAGGCCAGATACCCAAAGAATTGGGTGATAGAATTTCACAACAATGGTCATATGCTCTACATACAGAAAAGGAAGAAAGGGAGAGCATACTTGTCACACTCATGCCTCCCGAATCAAAGATGGAAGAAATCAAATAAATAATGAAGAAGAACTCAAGTAAATTTGTAGAAAAGATTAGAGCTTACAAAGTGATAGAAGATAAATTTATAGAGCTGGAAAGCATGACCGCGGCCAAATGGAGACAACTCCTAGATCTACCTGCAGAGTCAACAAGTTGTGAGAATCAATTACTTATCACCGACACACCTCACGTAGAGGAGGAGAAGGATAAAGCAAGTCCTAAGCACATTGATTAGGATAATGTAGATAATGCTGAGCCAATTTACTTAGACAAAGTCATGGATGATCTTGACATTCAATACATCACTCGGTATGATTTAGATAAAGATTCACAGAAAGAAGATGATGTAATATTTATCTCTCTTAAGGATCAAACCAAGAAACAAGAATTGGAGACCAAAGGAAATAAGGACATGGATGTTGTTGATGAAATATGGCTAGACACTTCAATTAATGACATCAAAGGAGTGGACCCTATCGATCAACTACAAAAAGATGAAGATGTCACTACTCAACAGGATCAAACCGATGAGCAGGACACAACACTAAATGCAGCATAGGCTAGCACACAGAATAACATGCCATTATTGATGAAGGAAATAAATCTACTGGAAGGAAATGAAGAATCATCTGTAGTAGATACAAGCATACCCAAAGATAAGGGTGATGCAAAGGCAAAAGACACAATAGATGAACCAAAGGATACAACTACGGAACAAGATGCAACCAATGATCCAAAAGACAATTCTAATGATCTGAATAAAGATGAGGATAAACAAGTAGAAGAGGACAAGAAGAAGGGAAAAGGTGAAGAGGCAAAGACAGATAACCAGGAGAATAAAATAGAAGAGAAATCTTCTGAAACACCCAAGATTGATGGAGAGACGTCTTCACCAAACCGGCAGGTGAACCCCGAGCAGAAAACACAAGAAGCTTCATCCACAAAGCATTCATCGAGCACTTCAAAGAAGAAAAATGAACTAGAAATGGTAGTTCATACATCTTCTTCTACTCAAATCTCAAGGAAGAAGAAGAGAAAGAATATGAATCCAGTCACTTTGGATGAAATTATTGAGATTCCAGTATGTGATCCTAGGACATTGGATCCAACTAAATTGACAAAGTATGCAATAATTTGTGAGAGGAAAGCCATGCAAGACAAGTTGAGAAAATCCACCAAAGAGGCAAAGGTACTTGAGTTTGCACAAGGAATACTTCAATAAATTTTACTTGATATAGACATTGATCAAAAAGCCCCTATGCTTGATCAATTAGTGGTTCTCAATGATTCAATCACATCTCCGAACATAGATGTTGAGAAGGCTATGGAAGCTAGACTTGAAAAGAAGTATGAATTCAAGTTAGCTGAGAAGATAAGCCAAGAAGTGGAACTTCAAAAGGTAAAGCTTTCCGAACTGGTTATCACAGTAGACCCAATTATTTCAGAAGCTATAACCTTGATACAAAAATTATGCATGTTAGATCAACTCACCAAGAAGTATACTAACAAATAGCACAGATTGATTATGATCTTCAAACAAGTGCACAAAGTATCATGAAAAATGAAGAGGCAATCAAATTGCACAATGAGAAGCTCAAGCAAGATCGCAAGCTGAGACAAGACATTCAGATTACAGGAACAAAGTTCAGAGATGAGGGGTAAATGAGCTTCAAGCTTAACTCTTACCGACACTCTCATTACTACAAAACCATATGATAGAGGCAAGAGAACTTATTTCCACCCTAGAAATGTCTATCCTAGATAGCATTTATGATACGCATGCCCGGATTGAGCTAGAGCAAATGGCACTAGAACTCCTCAAAGAAAAATGGGAGAAAATGATCAAAGATATCAAGAACACACACTCCCACATTCTTCACACATTGTAAGTTACACATTTTTGACAACTTATAAGTTGTACATTTTTTTCATGAGTATCAAATAAAGGGGGAAATGATATGTACAGTCAATCAGTAAAAGGGGAAAATGAAAGGAAGAAATGATTTGTACAGTCAGTCATTTGAAAGAGAAAAGAACATGGAATGTATAGTATAAAGGCAAGTATACATATACATATACTTATACTATACCAATGTATACAGTTAGGGGGAGTCATATAATGACAAGGGTATATACATGGTGTACATACTAAACACTTTAGTATTATGCACATATTAGTTTTTGATATTAATGTCAAAGGGGGAGATTGAAGACATTATATTTTTCCATTAATATATACAAGGAAAAATATGATAAACACCATCGGTTTATGCTACACTGATAGATAGGGAACAACACTACCCAACGCCAAGGTTACCGATACTGCCAAGTACAAAGGATCCTGACAAGCACTATTCAGTGTTACCCGATGACAAAAAGGACAAAGGAACCCGACGAGTAACCAACAGTGCAACCCGACAAACAATCAAAGACTGGAACCCAATAGATGAAGGGGACCCAACAATCAGTTCAATGAATGAACACAAACAGACTTTTAGTTCACACCGACGATCAAGAACTGATAGTCAGTTACATCCCGCAAAAAGTGGATATGACTTTCCATGTCAAATAAATCACTAAAGTTTTATATTTAGCTTCTTAATTTGTTTTAAATCCATTACGTGTGGAGAAAGAAATGTAATTATTATTGTTTTAATCAGTTTAACTATTTTAAAACATACAAACTATAGGTGATATTCATATTCTATGAGCTTTAATGGATCTATAATCAATAATTATAGATTGCATACAGTCAGGTTAAACATATTGTACACATTCTAACAAGTGGGGTACACTTAAGAAATCCTTTCAAGGAAGGTGGACTTAACAGTCCTATTGTAAATCTCTTAACTGAGTGGACACTTCATTAGTGTTGTTAAAAGCTCTTAATAGAGTAGATCCTAACAGGTCTCTACCTTAATACTCCTAACAAGCTAGATCATCATAAGTGATCAATTGTAAGGCTTTACCGGCTCCATTCCATTCTGAAGATAGTGAATTTTTGTGGGTGCCATCCCCACCGCAGTTTTTACTTCCTAACCGGATTTTTTTGTGATATCATATCTTGTGTTATGTGTCTATTAATTTCATGAATGTTTCTATGAATGTTGCATATAATTAAGTTTATGAATTAATATTACATGCATAAGAAAGAACATCAGATGTGGTCGGTAATACAGTAAATATTGATTACTAATGATGAAAGGTGAAAAGTGTTAAAAATTTTAGAGGTACTGATTCACCTCTCCCCTCTTAGTACTACTTCCCATTAATCCCAACAGGAACAGTTTGGTTCATGCTCATGAACTATTTTCTTAACATCATTTTTTTGGAAAGTGTATCATCCAAGAGTATTCAAGAACACATTAGGTTTTTCATTTATGGAAACACATCTTTTATGGATGATCTCTTGGTGTGAAACACAGTTTTGGAGTTAAGGCTTGCAAATTGACTAAGTCCAGAAAGCAGGTTTGCAGAGTACAGGAGTACGGTCAGGTAGCACTATATATGGTGAATGAATAAATGAAAGCATAAGGGAAACTATATGGGTATATTTATGACCTTCAACTAAGGTCTCTTATGTTTTGGAGTCATTCGTAATAAGTTATAGTATGTTCAAGACATGCAAAGAAAAATTTGCAGTGATACAGGATACATGAAAGGTTGTGATGATTGAGGGAGTGTGACGTGGAATCCAAACATGCTAAGTTGGATTTGGATTGTGTATTACCTAAAATTTAGTAATTTAAATTCACCAAATTTGTATTTACTTTTTGTATAAGTGTTGATTCCATTTTTTAATGTATCTGGAAGCCGATTGGA
Source organism: Thuja plicata (assembly GCA_018584345.1). Taxonomy (NCBI): domain Eukaryota; kingdom Viridiplantae; phylum Streptophyta; class Pinopsida; order Cupressales; family Cupressaceae; genus Thuja; species Thuja plicata. The sequence continues at coordinate 158,319 of MU225696.1, forward strand.
TATGTAAAATATATTTATATGAAGAGCTTTTTGAGAAGCAAAAAAAATAGAGATGATAGATGGGATGAATGTAATGGATGCGAATAGATGAATGGATACATTATAATGTTAGATTAAGATAGAAGATAACACGACCTAAAAATGGAAATACATAAGCATATAAAATGCTTGTTTATGTTCATTTTTTATATACATTGTAAAGGAAACATATTTATCATTGTATGAGCAGTGAGCTCAGTGTATACCTTTAATAGAGTTTTGTATTCCCCTAATAGGGAAATATAATAATGTAATATTCAGCTCCTAATAGGGCTAGGTCTCCTAATAGGGATGTATACTTTTAGTGCATATTTTTGGATACTATCCCCACCGGGGTTTTCCCTTGGCTAGGGTTTCCTCGAGAACAAATTCATGGTGTTATGAGTTATGTGTTTTTCATTTATGTTCTTTTCATTGATGCAATTATCTAGGTAAGTTGGAATTTATTAATTCTAATTTTAAAGTGATGTAATTCTAATTCACACCCCCTCTCAGTATTATTTAATCCTAACAATTGGTATTAGAGCTATTGGACCTTGGAGAGAAAGTCTAACTGCTTAAGGGAGACCAAGATGGATTCTGAAAGTTTGGAAGAAAATTTTGAAGTAGCACTTGAAGACCTTGATAAGGCTAAAGAAAATAATGGTGACTTGAAATTCAAATTGAGAAGATCAGAGGGTTTCATCAAGAAATTGAAAGAACAACTTGAACTATCCAGGAGTCAGAGACAAGATCTTATGGATAAGATAAAAGAGGATTTAAACAATGATACTTCATATCAGATAGAACAACTTGAACAAGAGAAAGATACTTTAAAGCTTGATCATGAAACTATTTATTTTGAAATGGCTAAAGAGATTAAACAGGTAAAGGATGACAAAAAAAATTGAAGAAACCTTAAAAGATGTTAATATTCAGATGGGAAAAATGCAGATTGAACTTGATGACTCTAAGAACAAATATCTGGATTTAGAGAAATATAATCATACCATAAAGGGAGAACTTACTGAGGCTAAGAAACATATTGAAAAACTTCATATGAGAAGTTATAAGATTGATGAGCAGAGAGATAGATAGAAACCTAAGGGAGACATGACTAGAGTTGGCTTCAATGAAGTTGAATGTTCAAAGACTTGGGAAGAAAAATCAGAAGTGAAGACTGATGGAGGAAGACCTACTCTTGAACCTAAAGATCGGATCAGACCTTTTAGAGGTAGATGTTTTGGATGTAACAAGATTGGACACATGAAGAGAGACTACAGAGGTAAAATTCCTTACAAATAAGTTTTTGGATATTGTTTCAATTGTCATGCATTTCGACATAAGAAAGTAGAATGCAGGAAGCCTGATCAATCAAGAATCAAGAAAGATTACACTAGAGAAGGCACAGTAGCTAAGATCACATGTTACAAATGCAATAATGTTGGGCACATCGCAAGGTATTGTAAGTTGTAGATTAATGAGAACAAACCACCTACTACATGCTACAAATGGCATAATCCATGACACATAGTAAAGTTTTACAGATACAAAAGAATTGAGAATAGATGTGGTCCTCCACCTATTGATACAAGAAGAGTACTGGTGATGTTAAGAGTATTGTAGAAGAATTTAACAGTCATTTCAGGAAAGCAAGAGCTATGAACAATGATAAGGTATAGAAGGTGAAAGAACCAAGTAAGGAAAAGGTTCAAAGAGAGTTAGCAAATACTACTGAGTCTTCACCTGATGCTAACATTGCTACATCAACTTGGATGTCCAAGCATGGCCTTAGGGGGAGCATTAGAAAGAAACATCATAAATCTATCCAGCCCCTAATTATGGAGATTAAGCTCTTGTGAGCTTAGGGAGATTATGTAGAGATGTTTTGGATCATATATCTATGATCGCATAGCTTTGTGAGCCATATCTTGTGATCGACATATTATTAGTTGATTGCATCATGTGCAGAGATGAGTTCATGGGGAGCTATGTTGTTTCTTTACACAAAAAATTATAAGGTCAAGCAAAGGAACTTATCTATTCATCATTCAAAGAAGGAGAGCCAAAGAAGAACAGGGATTTGAGCAGAAGAGTAGAGAAGCTAGTGCATTGTGTGACTAGACAAAGTAAAATTTCATAGATTCATCAAAGAAGAGGTATTTTAGATTATTTGCAAAGTTTGATTATGGATAATCCATTAATTTTTTATGTTGTCAAAAGACTTGGATAAAAATTCAAGAAACATCAATTTAAGTCCATCGAAGATGATCCCAAAGGTGCATTTTTGCAAACACCCTATGGCATTCTACATGTTGAAGAAATTAGGGCTTACATTCATTGTAAGTATGAGCCTTTGGGAAACTTTGAGATCTATAAGTAGATAAAGGACATGATTAGAGCAAATGGAAAAAGGAAACAAGAGTTCACACATCTAGAAAATCTTAGTGTCATGCGAATGAAAGAACTCTATGAATTTGACAAAGAGGAATAGATCAAAATTATATTGATCAGAGTACATGACCAATTCATTTGGATTAGATATTAACTAGTAAAGATATGCAGTGACTTGATTCATGGAATAACAGGTTTAGACAATCCTGGAGTCATTCCTATTGCAGAGAAGAACACAAAGAAACAAGTGGAAACCCTAATGCATTCACAGTGGGATAAGAGAGCAATGACCATTAACGATATATTTCAACAAGATGTCAGACTATTTTCCATGGTTCTTGGATTTAAATTACACTACAGAATATGACCTAACTTGGTATCCACGAGAGTAATCATGATGGCCTATAAAATGGTAAAAGAAAATGTTAAGTATAACCTTTGCGAAGTACTTGCATAGTAGTTTTTGGAGAATGTGAAATAGATCAAGAAGCATAAGTATAAGGTATTCAGGTTTTGGTCTCTATTGGTACACATGTACATCCGCATTGTACATAGATTTTTTGGTTTGAACCCTAGATCTTGGAAGGAAAATGAACCCACTGGAATTCAGATTACACAGAGTTATAGAAGAAAAAACAACACGGGTTGATGGTGAACTATTTGGTATGACTAATATTTTACAGAGGCAGATGAGAAAGAGAATGAGGATACATGAGGCTTTGGTAGAAAAGTGTAAGGATACAATTTGTTTCATGGTTGAAAATAATTGTGTTTTCTTTGAGGTAGTTCAACCTAGAATGAAGTGGTGTTATCCTCTAGGATATGAAGTCATTTGTTAGGTTTGGACTATGCAAGTTGAACACATATTATCCTCAGCAATTGATCCATCCAAAGAAAGATGGGGCACCTATGAAGCGAAGTATCCAAAGATAAGGGAAGAACATACTCGAGTTGTAAGGAAGAGGAAAGTAGAAAATGTGGTGGATAATCTAGCAGCCAAGGTTGGTATTACAAAGGAGGAGATGAAAGAGGTAAGGAAGAAGATGACACAAGGTGTTTCCGGTTTGGTGGGCACTTCCCTTGTAGCCCTTCCACCTCCAAAGATAGTAAAAATTATCAATACACCTCCCACTATAGTTTATGTACCTGAAACTACACTTGTAGACGTCAAAAATTGTCCTTATACTAATTTAATTAATATTCCTCTAACATTATAGTTGATTTTAACTAATTAACTATATTTGTTATATTCTTCTATTTTATTTAATTAAATTTATTTAATTAAATATAGTTCATTCTCTATAGTATTTAAATTTAATTTAAATACTATACCTTTCTAATGTATTAAATTTTATTTAATACATGGCCTCCATAAATCCCGTTTGAAATAAATTTTAATTTATTTATTCCTCACACTTTCTAAGAATATTTTAAACCTTGATTAATCTAAATTTAATTTAAGTTTGTATTAAATCCTACCTAGAAACCTACCCTACCACCCATCACTCTCATCCTAATAAAGCTACTTTCTAATTAATCCAACTTATTATACTAAAAAGGTGATTCCTATATACACCTTTTGAGTGCTAATGAGTTGCTCACACATGTGTGAGAAACCCATCCCAAGGAAGCCACCCAGCTTCCTTAAATGTAACCACCTTTTTGTCCCTCACTCCATTCTCCAAGGTTTTCTCACACATGTGTGAGCAACCTTGAGCCACTCAAACCTTAAAGGCTTGAATTTGACTTTTTGTGATGTAGAGTGCACTACATGAAGACCTAGGTAGACTCAAACTCTTATTAGCTACCCCAAACTGTCTGACCAAGCACTCCAATCTGACACTTTTCTTACTAGGATGTATAAAAACTTTCTCAAGATGCCAAGTCACTCTTCTGATCTCAAATGGGCTTTTCAACCAAAACACCAAACTCTGCAATCTTGCCTTTAGGGACACTTTCCCCAAACTCAAGCCAAAGAGTAAAAATATTCACCAGAGACTTTAATCGATCAATCCAAGGGATGGTACACCTTATTTAGACCCCAAGGGTTGAGAAAATCCACCAATCAATTTAGTTCTTTAGACCCAAGGATAGCCTAACACAAACTTTCCTAGAATCCCTTGTAGCCCTATCCAGAGGGTTTTTTGGACATAACTTTTTATCACAGAAGGATCTAACTAAACTAAGGTAGGTTCTAGATACCCTTTATGTAGTATTAAAAATACCCAAAGCCTTAGAACTTCACTCTACTCCTGCACCACTAAACTCTTGCAAAGTTCACAGGCCTAATTAGCTAGGATAGGCTTGGATTACTAAGAAAGTGGTTTAAGGTGGGTTCACAGAATGAAAACAAGGACTTGGATAGTTTCCTCTATCCCAAAATGACCTAGATCCACCATTTTTTTTACCCTTCCAACCATATAACTCACATGCATGTGAATGTATCCAAAAAGCAGGCTAATTACATAGGGATAATTAGCCTAGGGATTTGTATTAAAATTCATGGAACCAACATTGAGCTTCTGAGCCTTTGGAATATTAAAATGCATGACCCTAGCTTGTGATTTCCAAGTGGTCGATCAGATCCACTGGATAAATCCCAAGTTAGGGTCACATATTTGGAGCAGACCCAATAAAGTAGGGATTCTCAGACAGTGACTAAACAAAATGCTCTAACTCCTATGTAACTTCATAAAAATGAATGAAACAAATTGGCATGTTAATGGAACTCAAAACATGACAAAGTTCTACAACTTGTTTCACCAAATGAATTTGTACCAGACCATACACACACCAAATAACTTAGAAAACTCTTCTATTTCCTTCTCTGAACATCAAAGTCCATACATAGTGACTTTTCTTCTTCCTAGAAGGAATAAGGACATCAAATACCATCATCTTGGCATTACAAATGCTCCAAGAAGTTGGTGTGGTCATTTCAAATTGAGTTGTTATTCCTCGAGCAACATTTTGCAAAAGTTGCTCATGCAAAATTTTGCAAAAAGGCAACTTTTTAGCAACATTGGTCAAAGTTTCAATTTTGAGCAATATGCCAATACATCCAACCTCCAAGGATTTAGGAGTGACCTAAAACATGCCAAGAACCTATACTAAGGCTAGAAAACATAAAATTTAATCTAAGGAAAAAATAACCAAAAAAGACTAGACTTGGTCTAACATGGTTTCAGGCACCCTTAAGGTTTATAACCTACCTTAGGGTCCTTCACCTTAAAAACTAGATCCACACAAACACACACTAGGGTGATCCAAAGGATTCACACCTTATTACAACCAAACTAACATTAAAACAGAAACTGTAGGAGGTGTCCTGCACCATTTTGTATGGCATTTTATTTTGCCCTTGTGTCCTCCATGTGGCATCTATGTAGATGTCACATGTGCTCCACCTCATCCAAGCCCTTCCCTTCCCTCCAAAAATCTATAAATATAACTCTTTCCAAGAGAAAATCAATCTCTTATTTTTGCATTGTTATCATGCTAGTTTAGCTCTAGAATTCTTTAAGCATTTTAGAATTTTAGTTCACTCTTATGTTTTTAGTTCAAGTTTCAATCTAGATATCACACCATAGGAATAATGGAATGAATCATAGTTTTTGTTTTCAATCTCATGCACATCATCTTAGCTTAATCTTGCATTCTCAATCATGGGGAGAGCTTGAGACAACTTTCTCAATACTTGTTCTTGAGTTCTTCACTTTTGATCATTTACCTTGAATTTTGATCATTTAGTGGGATTTAGTTAATTGTTTTGGGAGAGAACACCCACAAATATCTATAAGATTAAATCAATAAGTCTTGGGTGAACTTGTTTGGCCCATTGGAGGTTGTGGTGTAAACTTCTTGTCTTTTGAGTCTTTCATTGAATATGTTAACCCTCATTGAATCTAATGACTAATAATTGTGTTTTCATGTTTTAGTGATTTTTTTGGACAAGCAGCTTTATATCACATATATTTTGGCATGCCCGGTGGGACCCACATCCCTTAAAATTTCAAAAAATTTAAAATCATCGCATTTTTTCATGATTCTAGAAAAGCATTACACAAAGCCATCTCCGCTCTAAGATTGTCATCTGCATTTCTAGACTGTTTTGTGCTCAAATCACCATCTGTGCAGTTCTATCATCTGTACCCTGAAACTACTGTCTCTGCCTGTTAAAAATAACTTTAGTTTTACTTTGTTTAAAATTCATTTTTAACATATTTTGCGATTTTAACTCTTTATTTTCTAACAGGGTATCAATTTTTAAGAGCTAACACTGGCAAAATTTGTAAAAAATGAATATTTTTATTAAATAATTTTTTTTGGCTAACTTAACATTTTCTATTTTTCCTTCTGCACACATCTTTCACCATCTCTGAAGCTTCACCTTCTACGGCCTGAGATCATCGTTTGTGTGTTTCAGCATCTTACGTAGGTATAAAGTTCTATCTTTTACAAACTGTCATTTGTGATTTAGTTTTACCATTTTCACATATTGTTGTTTCGGCGTCTACGTTTGTAAACAGTCATCTGCGCAGATCCGCCGTCTACGCAAATTCACTATTTTTATCATTTTGAGTCTGATTTTTTCGTGTTACTAATATTTTTTGAGGTTTTACAACACCATTTCTGAAGATCACAAATATAAAACTACTGACTTCGTATGTTCTAGGACATTGGGAGAAGACATAAACATTAGAACTACTCACTTGTATTCTTGCAGGTTGTCTTATCATTCGACCAAACGATCGTGATTTCTTAGCATATTATTTTTAGGAACCTAGATTAATTAGAATATTGTTTGTGTCATTCAAAATAATCATTAGGGGAGTATGATCTCTTCCTTTTGGAAGATGAAAAACCTAGACATGTTTATTTTGTTTTAGACAAATAAATCTTTTTGGGAAAGAACAAAGTGTTTTATGTGCTTGGGATAAAATGACATTGGGTAGGAGACTATTCTCTTTTCCCCTTGTGGGAAAATCACAAATCTAGACCCCTCTTGTCGCCAATCCATTGCTTTATGTTAATCCTTTAGAGGGTCTTCCAAGAGAACAATCTTTTGGGAACGACCCAAGTGGGGAACAAGAAAACCTGGCAACTTCGCCCCACTATAATCAAAATCTTTCTTCAATCCAAACACAGGAAAGACATGACTATTTCTATCTCTAATGCTCCCTTATTTGTAGGGCCTTGCTGCCTAAATCCCAATACGCAAGACTACACTTGACTGGGTACTTGTAGGGCCATCTCGGTCTTAATCTTTTTTAGCAAACTACAAGGGGGATACATTCAACTTATGTAGGGACAAGAGGTTTGAATCTTTCTTGCAAGACTATACATTTTGGGTGCTTGTAGGACTATAGGCCTTAGTTTTTCTTGCAAAACTACAAGGGGTAGCCACAAATGGAGGACCTTACTAAAAATTGTTAAATTAGAGGCCCACCCGGTTCACCCCTGAAAGGTGATAATGTTTGTGAAAGGAATATAGTAACTTCCCCAAGATCACTCATACATTCATGTCACCTTGAGTGTTTGGAGTCGGCTAATACGGCATCATGACTATAGCCATTGTGTGCTTGGTGAAAGTCATATTCTGATTAGCTCTTATGTGTGTGCCTAAGTTTACAGAAAAATATTTTCATGTTACACCAACTTCATTAGGTAGGTTTTGTTTGAAGTGCTTAAAGAACATTGACGAGTCAAAACACGAACAAAATCCTCAACAAACAAATTTTTCACACTTGCTGTATCCTTAAAGGTTGCTTTATCTCTTATCAAATTATTTTTGAGACACATGCTTGTTATTTTCTGGTTTAACTATGATGAAATTGGTTCTTTCCATTGAACAAATCCACTGAAACCTAGACTGAGATCAAAATTTTCCAAATCATCAAAATGTTGTCATGCTTAAATACTGTCATCTCCACTATGGAATTATCATCTATGCAAATCACCATCTGCACATTTTCCCCATCTATGACCTGTAATTATCATCTGCATCTGAGACTGTCATCTCCGCTTCAAAATAGTGAGCTTCAAAATTTGCCAAAACATTCAAAATTTGGTCTTTTATGAGATCCTAAAACCATTTGTCCTAAACATTCAGTTGCTCATTCAAAATTAGATTTTTTGCTATAAGACATGACCAATTCCAAGAAACACAACAAAGTTAAGCTTTTGATTCCTCCAGTTTATTGAGAACAGAAAGAGACCAATCGCAAATCCAAGGAATATCAACACATTACCCAATTGATCAAGCAAGAAATCAAATATTACGAGAAAATGGATGCTATCATGTACAACAACAAAGTTTGCAACTTTATGGCCAAATATCACATAAATCATGCTTTTGTCACCCTTGAGTAGTATGACTAGTGTTGGGATTAATGAGAAGTAGTACTGAGAGGGGAGGGGTGAATCAGTACCTCTAAAACTTTTAACACTTTTCACCTTTCATCATTAGTAAATAATCTTTACTGTATTACCGACCATATATGATATTCTTTTTTATGCATGTAGTATTTAATTTATAAACTTAATTGTATGCAACATTCATAGAAACATTCATGAAATTAATAGACACATAACATAAGATATGATATCGCAGAAAACTCATGTTAGGAAGTAAAACCTACAATGGGGATGGCACCCACAAAACTTCACTATTTGCAGAATGGAAGGGAGCTAGTAAAAGCTTACAATTGATCACTTTTGATGATCTACCCTGTTAGGAGTATTAATGTGGAGACCTATTAGGATATACTCTGTTAAGAGCTTTTAGCAACACTAACGAAGTGTGCACTCGGTTAAGATATTTACAATAGGACTGTTAAGTCCACCTTCCTTGAAAGGATTTCTTAAGTGTACCCCACTTGTTAGAATGTGTACAATATGTTTGACCTGACTGTATGCAATCTATAATTTCTAATTATAGATCCTTTAAAACTCACAGTATATGAATATCACCTATAGTGATTGATTAATACCTTTTCCTACTCGTCGGTAGCCTGTGTTCTATTCTTGACAACAAATTTGATCTTTTTCTGTGTTGTTGCATGAATTCTATTTTTTGACCCTTAGATGCTCTCAGTGGCTACAATCATCATCAAACAACATGTTCACAATTGATTGAGCATCTATTTATACAATTATTTGACCTATTCTAGAATCACGCATTACAACTTGACCTTGATCTTTTAGTCTGCATGTTTTAAAATGGTTAAACTGAATTTTTTGACGTGGAAAGTCAGATCCAATTTTTGAAGGATGAAACTGACTATTGGTTCTTGATCGTCGGTGTGAAATGAAAGTCTGTCGGTGTTCCTTCTTTCAACTAATTGTCAGGTTCCCTTCATCTGTCAGGTTCCACTTTTTGATTGTTATGTCTGGTTGCACTGTTGGTTACTTGTCAGGTTCCCTTGTCCTTTTTGTCATCAGGTAACACTGAATAGTGTTTGTCAGGATGCTTTGTACTTGGTAGTATCGGTAACCTTGGCGTCAAGTAGTGTTGTGACTTGTCTCTCAATTTAGTATAAACTGATGGCGTTCATCATGTTTTTCCTTGTAAATACTAATGGAAAAATATAATGTCTTCAATCTACCCCTTTGACATTAGTATCAAAAAATGATATGTGCATAATACTAAAGTGTTTTGTATGTACACCATGTATATATCCTTGTCATTATATGACTCCCCCTAACTGTATGCATCGGTATAGTGTAATTATATGTACATGTATACTTGCCTTTGTTCTATACATTCCCCTTTCTATTCTTTCCTCTTTCAAATGAATGACTGTACACATCATTTCCTCATTTCATTTTCCCCTTTTACTGTTGACTGTACATATCATTTCCCCTTTATTTGATACTCATGAAAAAAATGTACAACTTATAAGTTGTCAAAAATGTGACAAAAATGTGTAACTTACAATGTGTCAAGAATGTGGGAGTGGGTGTTCTTGATATCTTCAATCAATTTCTCCCATTTTTCTTTGAGGATTTCTAGTGCCATATGCTCTATCTCAATTCGGGCATGCATATCATAAATGTTGTCTAGGATAGACATTTCTAGGGTGGAAATGAGTGCTCTTTCCTCTATCATATTATTTTGCAGTAATGAGAGTGTCGGTAAGAGTTGAGCTTGAAGCTCATTCACCTCATCTCTAAACTTAGTTTCTGCAATATGTATGTCTTGTCGCAGCTTTTGAGATTGCTTGAGTTGTTCATTGTGTAGTTTGATTTCCTCTTCACTGTTTGTGAGACTTTGTGCACTTGTTTGAAGATCAACATCTCTCTGTGCTATCTTATCAATATACTCCTTTGTGAGTTGATCTAATGTGCATAATTTCTATATTAAGGCTATAGCTTTTGAGATAATTGGGTCTATTATGCTTACCAGTTCAGAAAGCTTTACCTTTTGTAGTGCCACTTCTTGGCTTATCTTCTCAGCTAACTTGAATTCATACTTCTTTTCAATTCTATCCTCCATAGCCTTCTCAACATCTATGTTTTGAGATGTGATTGCATCTATGAGAATCACTAATTGATCAAGGATGGGGGCTGTTTGATCAACATCTATGTCAGGTAAAATTTTCTTAAGTATTCCTCATGCAACTTCAAGTACCTTTGCTTCCTTGGTGGCTTTTCTTATCTTGTCCTGCATGGCTTTTCTTTCACAAAGTCTTGCATACTTTGTCAATTTAGTTGGATCCAATGTCCTAGGATCACATACTGGAATTTCAATAATTTCATCCAGAGTGACTGGATTCGTATTGTTTCTCTTCTTCTTCCTTGAGATTTGTCTAGAAGCAGATGTATGAACTACCATTTCTAGTTCATTTGTCTTCTCTGAGGCGCTCAGTGAAGGATTTATAGATGAAGCTTCTTGTGTTTTCTGTTTGGGGTTCACCTGTCAGTTTGGTGAAGATGTCTCTCCATCAACATTGGGTGTTTCTGCAGATTTATCTTCTATTTTCTTCTCTTGTTCATCTGTCTTTTGTTATTCACTTTTTTCCTTTTGCTTGTCTTCTTCTACTTGTTTATCCTCTTCTTTATTATGATCAGTAGACTTTTCTATCTGATCATCGGTTGCAGCTTGATCTGTAGTTGCATCTTTTAGTTCATATGTGGTATTCTTTGTCTCTACATCACCCTTGTCTTTGGGTATGCTTGTATCTGTTGCACTAGGTTTTTCATTTCCTTCTAGCAGATTTATTTCCTTCATCAATACTAACATCTTATTCTATGTTCCCACTTGTGTTGCATCTAGAAGTGTGCCATGCTCATTGGTTTGATCTTGTTGAGCAGTGACATCTTCATCTTTTTGTAGTCGATATACAGGGTCCAGTCCTGTGATGTCTATAATGGAAGTATCCATCCATATTTCATTAGCAGCATCCAAGTCCTTGTTTCCTTGGGTCTCTAATGCTTGTTTCTTGGTTTGATCCTTCAGAGATATGAAAATGACATCATCTTCTTTCTGTGGATCTTTATCATAGTCATAATGAGTGATGTCTTGAATGTCAAGATCATCCATGACTCTGCAGGTAGATCTAGGATCTGTCTCCATTTGGCCTCAGTCATACTATCTAGCTCTATAAATTTATCCTCTAGCACTTTGTAAGCTCTTATCTTTGCTATAAATTTACTTGAGTGCTTTTTCATTATTTCTTTGATCTCTTCCATCTTTGATTCAGGAAGCATGAGTGTGACAAGTACTCTCTCCCTTGCTTCCTTTTATGTGTGTAGAGCATATGACCATTGTTGTGAAATTTTGTCACCCAATTCTTTGGATATTTAGCCTATAAATTCTACTGGTACATATTTTAACTTGACCATTGCCCTGATTATTGCATCTTGTATCTTTGTTGGTCCTCTAGCTCCAGCTTTTCCCACTGTCTGATTTTCCTATCAGTCATTGTACCAGTTGTAGCAATTGAATTGGCAATTTCATCCATAGTTCTAGGCGTTGAGATTTTTTTATCTACATCAGGCTCATCTTCTTTGGAATCTTCTATGTCAGTTTTGGTCTTGACTAGTCTTTTCCTCCTTTTTGTAGGTGTTTTTTTCACAGTTTTTTTCTCTATTTGCTAGTTCCTCTTATAGGTCCTCACTTGACCTTTCTTGAGAGGTGTAGTAGCTTTTATTATTTGGCTCCTTGTTCTCTAAGCCATTGTGGTTCTTGGTTTCTTGGTAGGAGGTGGAGGTGTATCAGACTCAGTGGCCTCAGAATCTAATTCTTTCTTATCTTCCTCTACACTGATGGTAACTTGTTCCTTCAATTCCTTTGTTTCATCTTTATTCTCCTGACTGACTGATAGAATCTTTTCAATATTCTTTACCCTTTTTTTCTTCTTGTTGACAGTCTTTTTGATTACTAGGCCCATTTTTATCTTAGACTTAGCCTCTTCATAAGTTCCAAATCCTGGTTGTTTGTTGTCAAGTGGTTCATTTATCAATACATCAATTGCATTTGTTGCTTGATCTATGTTAATCACATAGTCAAGAGGTGCTAACCAGGTTTTCCTTGGTACAACTGGTTTAATGTGAGTAAAATTTGTGTCTACCATAAAACATATTTCATCCCTATGTTGTTCAATCAACTGTTCAAGGATCCTCACTCTTTCCATCATCTTTTCCTTGAAGTCAAGGAAGTATTCAGTCATTACTGAATCAAAATTATCACCTAGTGAGTTGATAAGTTCACTAATCTACAATGTGATGGCTTGGTAGTGTCCTATTTCACTTTGGCAACTGAAGGAAAGTGTTCCTAAAAATAAAATAATATACACATGATGAGTGAACCAAACTTACATGTGTTAGTCTTTGCAGACCTGATTTTTGTCATATTCTCATTAAGTTTCTTCCACAGGATCTCACATAGATCCATCTGTATTCCCTTTGTGACAATCTTGTAAGCTATGCTTACTGTTGTTGATGCTATGATGTTTAGCCTACTAGCTTGGAAAATTTTGTAACCTATCACACATGCACCGAACCTTAGTTCCTTGTTAGTAATGGTGTTCACCTTGAGACCTCTATTATCCCACATAGCAGTTGTGAGTTTTTTGAACTTCTAGCCAGGAGGGATGCTATGTGCCTTAGGTTTATCGGTTATGGGGTAACTAGTTACAGCATGTAACACATCCTTTGTGATTTGATTAGGTTCATCCAACCATAACTTCTGGTCATGCATTCTGCTCAAAACTAACCTAATCCTGTCAATTTTGAAAACACTTGGGAAATGTAGGGCATTAGTTATCCCTTTTACTTGTAGATGCTTGTGTTCTTCTTTCAGGTTTCCTTGTTCATCACATATCTTCTTGTAAGCTTGATCTATCTCCAAATCACCTATCTCAGTGATCTTGCAGTGAATGTAAGACCTAATGTCTTCTATCAGCAAAACCCTAGGTGGAATTTTTGAAAATGCACCAGAATCATCGGGTTGCGATGCAATCTCTGGGCATATCTTGTACTTGGGTTCCACATAGGTGTCTTTTTTTATCATCTTAATTTCATTCTTCCTTTCATTCTTCAATTTCATTATTCTTGAAGTGGTTGCCATCATATTTCAAATTTAGGGCTTTTCCAAAAACAACAACAGAGTTCTTTGGTGCCCTCGGTACTTACTTCGATCTGTGTGGTTGGTGAGTGATCTATTTAGAGTGCATTGGATCAAGTTGAGCTCTCTCTTCTAAATTCTCTCATATCACTCTATATTCGCTCTGCTCTTTCTTCTCAAATTGCCTGTGCAGAATGAAGTGCTCCCGTCGAGTATTTATAGAATTTTTCCCTAAGTCTGTCGTAAATGCTCAACAACTCATCGGGTCATGAAGATGGAGTTCATCGGGAATACTTTCAAATAACATTCTCGGTGTTAACAGGATGATTGGTATGTTTGTTAAGATTGTTTCTTTCACCGACAGATATCGATGTTGTGTCAAGACAACTTTATAACTTTGCTTCCTTACCGACGGGTGTCAAGTTACATTAGCAACTTAACCATTTTATGTGTTGACCGACAATTCTTGGTAAATGTAAATAGCTCATCCTTTTATGTTCACCAATTATTTTCGATATGTGTTTACTAGCGGGGTTGATTTCTCAGAGTTGTAACAAGTAACATAATGTGCATCTTTATTCATGCAGATTTTGACTATCTATCAATTGTATAATGGAACTGATGCAAAATATGACTTGGTGTAGTGCAGTTCCATACTTACTTGTTCACCTTTAGGTGGGGGTGGTGATGTCACTAGATCCATGGGATGAGATTTCACCTACTGCATTTCTTAGTCCAGCTTCCTCAGTGGTTGAAGCATTCCTCCACATTTTCTTTCTCATTTTCTTGATGTCTTCAATGGTGTTACCATTTGCAAAAATGGAGGTTTCTATTATTCGGTCTCTGCAGTCCTTCTTTAAATGTCCAACCTTATGACAGTGCAAACATGTCATTCCCAGGTTGGTCGAGACTCTAGACCTTTTGGTCCATAATCTCATGCATTTGGAAGCAATATGACCATATCTACCACATGTTGTGCAGTTTATCCATGTATTGTAGTCCCAAACATATGTATTACCGACTCTCCTCAGTTTATATGCATTTTCTTCATTTTTGGATTTCCATGCTTCAATTTTCTTCTTCTTGCATTCAAGAGATGTGTTCCCATGCATTTTGCAAGTGGGACAATACTTTTCCATATAGGTTTTCTTCTTTGCTTCTTTCACCTTTGATTTACATTCATGTGCTTTATGTCCTTTCTTGTTGCAATTATAACAATGTCCAATGAATGTAAATGTAGATTTAGGAATACCTTTTTCTTTTCTCCTACAGATATTTGAGGTGTGGCCTTTCTTTCCATGGTGATTGCATGTCAGCTTCCTTTGTCTAGGATTGGTGTAAGCATCTTTTGCATCAGCTTCATTTGATGACTCTCCATACTCCATGTGCCCTAGTCCAGTATTGGTGTTGGGTCTTCTTTGTGCATTCAAGATTTCATCCATCCTTTTTGTACTATCTTCAGCTCTCTTAATCATGTCATTATGCTATTGTAGAATTCTATACCCATGCTTTATTTTTTCATTCTCTTCTCTTAGTTCACTGATAATTTGTATTCTTTCAATGAGTTCCATATTCATTCTATTTTCTTCTTGACTCATAAGAATAATCGGATTTATTACCTCATGGTGATGCTTTGTAAGTATTTGTATTTTAGACTCCTTTTCTTGTAGCTTGTCTGTGATCTTTCTTCTATCATCAATTTCTAGAGTTATTTCTTATTCAGCTTGCCTTGCATTGTTCATGACATCAATCATTCTTACCATCTGTGTCTCTTGACTGATTTGTAGAGATTTGACTTTTTCAGCCAGATGTAGATTGATCTCAGTTAATCTTGTGATGCTTTCTTCTGATGTATTTGATGCCTTTCTTGTATTTTATCTTGAAGACTCAAAGAAATCTAGAATCTCTTCCTCAAGATATTCTATCTCATTATAGAGAGAAGCCATATTCTTTCTTTCATCCAGCAAGTGTCTCATACCGATTATAGCTTCTTTATATTGTTAATAGAACATCTGTATTTCAATATTTTTATTCTCAATATTTTTATCAATTTTGTACTTCTCCATTGTATTATCTTTTCTCTTAAGCCTTTAATCTTTCCAATAAGAGACTCAGCTCTAATACCAATTGTTGGGATTAATGGGAAGTAGTACTGAGAGGGGAGGGGTGAATCAGTAACTCTAAAACTTTTAACACTTTTCACCTTTCATCATTAGTATACAATCTTTACTGTATTACCGACCATATCTGATATTATTTCTTATGCATGCAGTATTTAATTCATAAACTTAATTATATGCAACATTCATAGAAACATTCATGAAAGTAGTGGACAAATAACACAAGATATGATATCGCAGAAAAGTCCTGTTAGGAAGTAAAAACTGCGGTGGGGATGGCACCCACAAAACTTCACTATCTGCAAAATGGAAGGGAGCTGGTAAAGGCTTACAATTGATCACTTTGGATGATCTACCATGTTAGGAGTATTAATGTGGAGACCTTTTAGAATCTACTCTGTTAAGCGCTTTTAGAAACATTAATGAAGTGTGCACTCGGTTAAGAGATTTACAATAGGACTATTAAGTCTACCTTCCTTGAAAGGATTTCTTAAGTGTACCCCACTTGTTAGAATGTGTAAAATATGTTTGACCTGATTGTATGCAATCTATAATTACTTATTACAGATCCTTTAAAGCTCACTGTATATGAATATCACCTATAGTGATTGATTAATACCTTTTCCTGCTCATCGGTAGCCTATGTTCTGTTCTTGAAAACTGATTTGAACTTTATCTGTGTTGTTGGATGAATTCTCTTATCTAATCCTTAGATTCTCTCCTTGGCTACAATCATCATCAAACAACATGTTCACAATTTATTGAGCATCTATTTATAAAAAGTATTTGACCTATTCTAGAATCACGCATTACAATGTTAACTCTAGATCCAAGGTATACAACTTGACCTTGATCTTTTAGTTTGTATGTTTTAAAAGAGTTAAACTGATAAAAACAATAATAATTACATTTCTTTCTCCGCACGTAATGGATTTAAAAAAAATCAAGAATCTAAATATAAAACTTTAGTGATTTATCTGACGTGGAAAGTCAGATCCACTTTTTGCGGGATGTAACTAACTGTCAGTTCTTGATCGTTGGTGTGAAATAAAAAATTTTCAGTGTTCCTTCTTTGAATTTATTGTCAAGTTCCCTTCATTTTTTGGGTTCCACTCTTTGATTGTTTCTTCGAGTTGCATTGTTGGTTACTCATCGGGTTCCCTTGTCCTTTTTTTCATCAGGTAACACTGAATAGTGTTTGTCAGGATGCTTTATACTTGGAAGTATCAGTAACCTTGGCGTCGGGTAGTGTTGTGCCATGTCTATTGGTGTAGTGTAAACCGATGGTGTTCATCATTTTTTTCCTTGTATATACTAATGGAAAAATATAATTTCTTCAACTAGATCACCCTCTTGTTTCTAAAATCAATTCCTCATTCTTCCATCATCATCAAACATCACCTTCTCTCTCAAAGCATTAGATCAAGCCTCTTTGGAATTCAAATCAAATAAATCCCTTTTTAGGTTGGATGACCTTAATCAAAAGTATTGCAGACCTTCATCCTTAGACAAACACAATATTGCTTGTAGACCACTAGTCTGTCTCAAGTAATTTAAATCCATTGGTAATTTCCTGAGACCACAAGTACATCTTCAAGTAGGAAAAGATATCATCCAATTTAATCCTTTTTGTTTGTATCATCACAAGGTTTTGTTCTAAAACCTTTAAATAAAACTCAATCATCAATCAATCCTTAATCAAACATCAATGAATCCAATCTGATCAATTGAAATCAAATCAATCCAAGAATGAGATCTTTGCTCCATCCACTTTCATCTTTCAATCTCACATTTCTCATCTTTCATTCTTATAGTTTTACCATTGTATGGTAGTTACTCAATCCCAAGCTAGAAACATGAGGCGTGCAACACTCAACACTTCCTTGGACAAGGAGAATCCTTTTGCTAATCAATTATTTCAAGGCCATGCAGTACAAATTGATGACTTAACCAATGCACCCAAATAAATTGAGTTAGTGGATCAAGAAGAAATACCTACACAAGTGATTGATTTTATTAGGGATCCATATAACTTAGAAATGTTTGAAAAGGCCATTAGTCAAAAAAGTGAACAAATCTCCTTAAATTTCATTCAAAATAGTGTTACGGTGCTCGTTGATTTTGACGACTCACTTCTCACTCATAAAATCACTAAGGCTACAGCTGCTACCAGAATGTCCATGGCCTCTAATTCAAATGCAACATCATCATGTGACACTAGTAAGGCAGCTACTAGTGGGCCTTCTACATCAGTCACAACATCAACACATGTATCAACAACTATATACACAGTTCAATTGGCCAAAGAAAAAATTCAACAAATGCTAAGTGTTTTGCCCAACATTACTTCACACAATAGAACTCATACGACAAAAAATACCTCTCAAGGTGTTGTTAGAATAACTGAGAGGGGGGTGAATCACTTAGACTTAGTGCCATCACAAAATTATCCTACAGTCCCAAATTTCTCTATATGTATACCAAAACAAACTCAATCATATAAAACTCAGCTCAGTGAAAATATATTCTGTAAACTTAAACTTTCATCAATAGTGTTTACCGAGTGTCAGTAAATTAATACTGTGATTACCAATATAGGTCAATAAAATAAAGTGCAAAGTAAAATAACAATCCACAACATTCATACATATTGACACATATATTTTTAACGTGGAAACCTTGTTAAGGGAAAAACCACCTGGGACCGGTAACCCATAATATTTTCACTCTTCTGATCTCAATGAAGAGCCAACCCTATTAAATGTTACAATGCACACTGTTAAATGTGACCTTGTTAGAGGATTTAAAACTAATAGTTCTCTCTTGACCAGGCATTCACTATGGGTTCAACAAGAAAACAATCAACATTCTCTAAATGTTATAATAAGGATTCACTATCCCACTCGGTTAAGAGATTTATCTATTACAATGGTTAAATTGGTACAGTAATGATCTGATTCAAATACAACTTTGATTTTCAGATATTCAGATCTATTCTAAGTACATATTAACTCTAATCAATTTGTTCACTTCAGTTCATATCATACTTTTTCTTCTTAGTAATCCTCTTTCCTTTGTTTGCTCAGAGATGTCTGCAGAAATGCTCAGTTTTGTCTTTAACCAGTTTGATCAGTCATGCATCAAATTCGCATGTAAGCTTTAGCATCTATCAACAATACATGATTCAGAAATGAATCTCTTGTCTCTTATATAGACATCATGTATCATTTAATTTTCATCCTTTAGATCTTGTCTCTTAATCTCCATCATTCATTTTCCCGCTTGATCCTTCCTCAACAGTTGCGTTCAAAACATGTTTCAATCTCTGTCGTCTGATCTTCCTTGAATTTTAATAATCATTTGATCAAATAAAAAACTTTATCTTTTACCTCGAAATCATCATTTAATTTCTAGATCAGCATCCAATTCGGCCTCAATCAGAATTAATTTCTCAGTCTTAGTATTAACCATGTTGTGTCGGCAATCTCTTACTCGGTTATCACTGATGCTCGGTATACACTGCATTTTGCTCTGTTAATACTGTCACTCAGTGTATACAAAACTCTTTATTTTACCGATCACATAAAAAAAATTGTTCTAGATCTTCAAACAAATGTTTTCCACCATAATAACACTCAAATAAGTTAACATCAATGACAATACATTAACTAATAATGTTTATCATCACTTCTGCAACTCGGTTGAATATCAACAAAAGAATTCAAACATATAATCAGTTGTAGTTCATCAATCTCTCCCTTTGGAATTGATGGCAACACAATATGAAATATGTAATATAAAATGTCATACAACAAATACCAAACTTTTGTTCTACAACTGCAAGAATTCTGTAGCTCTCCCTAGCTTGAATAAAATCTGTGTCAGTGTAAACAAAATACTCACTATGCAGACTCTCTCTACAGTTTTGACTGTTCATCTCTTGAATCTCTCTATAGATTAGATATGTCTTTTCTCTCCTTTTCTCTTTTCTCCCTGAGTGGATAGATAATTTCATTAATCAACTCTCTCCCTGATATTTCATTGATATATCTCTCCATTTAACAACAATGCCAAAAAGAAAAATATACAGTTGTTTAGTAGCCAAATAAAATATCTTTGATTTTTGGTGTATTAGGTACCTTTCAGTGTACTGATATCTCTGTGTTGGTCCAGTTTAGCTTTGCATCAACATGATTGATATTTGTATTTCATGTAAATTGATGCAACCTCCTACCCTGCTTAGTTACCATAGACAAGGGATAGACCCCTAGTCTACCTCTCAAATACTCAAATGTATCCTTCAGTAACAGTTTTGTGAATATGTCTACAATTTGTTCCTTTGATTGTACATATTCCAGTAGTACTTGTTTTTCTTGTACTTTTTCCCTCAAGTAGTGATACTTTATAGATATGTGTTTTGTCTTTGCATGCATCACTAGATTCTTTGAAATATTTATAGCACTTGTATTATCACAATAAATCATCACTGGTTCAGTAATCTCTTCATTCATTCCTTTCAAAAATTGTTTTATCCATGCTATGTTAGAATAATTTGTAGCAGCAACAACATACTATGCTTCTGAAGTTGACTGAGATATGTATCCTTGTTTCTTGCTAATCCAAGTAACTAGTATTTCTCCACTAAAGAATGCTCCACCAGTAGTATTGTTTCTATCATCTATATTCCTAGTCCAATCACCATATGTATATACTTTCAATTCAAATTTTCCTTCTCTTTTATACCATAGTCCATAATCCTCAGTATTCTTCAAATATCTAAAAATTCTTTTTACAGTGGTCATATATGATTCCCTGGGGTTAGCAGAAAATCTTGCAACTATTCTAACTGCATGTGTTATGTCAAGTCTTGTGTGAGTAACATAGATCAATTTACAAATCATATATTTGTACAAGGTTTGATTTACCTCAGGTGTCCTGTCTTCTTTTGTCAATTTGCATCTTGTCACCATAGGTGTTCCGACTGGTTTTGATTCCTCCATTTTGAATGTCTTTAGTACTTCCTTGATGTATTTTGATTGAGTACTGTAAATACCTGCAATCTATTGTAAAATTTGCAATCCAAGAAAAAATTTGATCTAACCAAACATCGACATTTCAAATTTTTTCCTCATTTAATCAGCAAATGAAGTGCATAAGTTATCATTACCTCCAAATATAATATCATCAACAAATATTTCAGAAATAAGTGTCTTATCATCATTTCCTCCTTTTAAATACAAATTATTGTTGTCACTTGTTCTAATAAATCCAATACTTACAAGATATGAATATAATCTTTCATACCATGCTCTTGGTGCTTGCTTCAGTCCATATAAATCTTTATGTAACTTACATACCATATGTGTCTGATCAGGATCAACAAATCTCTCAAGTTGTTCAATGTGTACCTCCTCTTCCAGTATTCCATTCAAAAATGTGGACTTCACATCCATTTGATATACCTTGAATCCTTTATATGCAGTGCAATGCAAGTAGTATTCTTACTCCTTCAAGTCTAGCAACTAGTGTAAAGTTTTCTCCATAGTCTATTCCTTCTTCTTGTGCATACCCTTTGCAAACCAATCTTTCTTTATTTCTGATTACATTCCCATCTTCATTCAATTTGTTTCTGAAAATCCATTTGGTACCAATGATATTTTTATCACTCGGTCTCAGTACTAATGTCCATGTCTTATTTTTCTGTATCTTCTCAATTTCCTCATTCATGGCATTACACCATTCTTCATCTTCTAATGTATCTCTAACATTCTTAGGCTCAAATTCACAAATTAAACAAGTGTCATCTCTGAACTTAGTTCTTGTCAGTATGCTTGCTCTTTTATCTCCAACTATTTGATCCCATGGATGGTGTCTTCTTACATATCATGCAAGTATAGGTTAAATTTTTTTTCCTTCATCATCTTCTTCTGCATGTACATTGTCTTCTGGTTCATGATCTTCTATTTTAGCATTTTCCTAATTCTCAATCTGTGCTACCTATTTCCCAGTGACATTAATATGTTTCCCGGTAACATTACCATGTTTCCCGGTAATGCTAGGCATCTGCATCGGTATAATATCAGGTTCTTCCCAGTAAACAAATTTACTATAATCTTCAGGTTCTTTCATGCTTCCCTCATCATTTATCTCAGCAAATTCATCAACTTTCACATATGCACTCTCAATGATTTTGTTAGTTGTCTTGTTCAAACATTTGTAATGTTTACTCTTAGTAGAATATCGAATAAATATTCCTTCATCACTTTTTGAATCAAATTTTCCATTTCTCTCATCTTTCAGAAGATAACACCTACTACCAAATATTCTAAAATAACTTACATTTGGTGTATACCCATACCATAGCTCATAAGGTGTTTTGTTTGAATATTTCTTCAGTTGTACTTGGTTCAGTGTGTATAATATTGTGTTGAATGCTTCTCTACAGTATGTTTTTGAAACTTGTTTCTCAATCATCAATGTCTTAGCACAATCAATAATTGATATGTTCCTTCTTTCAGCAATCCCGTTATGTTGTGGTGCCCTCGGTGCAGAAACATGTCTTTTGATTCCATACTCATTACAAAATTTAGAGAACTCATTAGAAATAAATTCACCTCCTCTGTTAGATCTCAAACACTTCATAGCTCTATCAGTTTCTTTTTTCACTTTAGCTTATACCACTTAAACATCTTAAATGCTTCAGATTTTTTTTTTAGGAACATGACAGTCATCATCCTAGAGTAGTCATCAAAAAATAAAATAAAATATTTGTCTCCATAATAGCTCTGCATTCTCATTGGTCCACATTGGTCTCTATGAAATAACTCCAAAATGTCATTAGATGAAATATTATTTCTCTTGAAACTAGATTTGTACATCTTTCCCATTTGACAATTTTTGCACATTACATGGTCTAGTTTAGATAAGCTCGGTAAGCCTCTAACTTTTCTTCTTCTTCTAATCTTAACCATGTTGTCAAAATTTACATGACAAATTTTTTTATACCATAGCCATATATCTTCATTATTTTCCAATAAACAAGTAGTTTCAGTTGTGTCAAGATAGAATAGGTTACCTTTAGATTATTCACCAATACCAATCAATTTTCCTTTTCCATCATAGATTATGCCTTTTCTATTCTCAAATGCAACTCGGTGACATGTGTTGTTCAACTGTGAAACACTCAACAAATTGTAGTTAAGTCCTTTTATCCAATAAGCATTTTCACATTTGATTTGATTGTTCAGCATAATAGTACATTTTCCTTTCACTTGACAAGGTGTATCATTTCCCATTCTTACTGATCCTCCATCATAATGTTCAATAAATTTAAATATTCCTTTATCACCAGTCATGTGATGTGTACAACCACTACCAATAAACTAAATATCATGTTTATTAAATTTAGAGATAAGTGTTGTTTCTACATACCTTTCATCCTCATCTGAATTATCTTTCAATGCTACAACCATTGTCTCAATATCTTCATTACTGTCAAAGTTACTATCATTAACTTTATCTTCTGCAATGTAACAGGTTTTCTTACCTTTATCTTTGTAATCTCGGTTATCTCTTCTTTCATTCTGTCGGTTGCTTCTAAAGTCTCGGTCATCCTTTCTTTCATTAGATCTATCATTTCTATCATCATTCTTTTTGTTAAGGCATCTTGCAGCAAAATGGCCAATCTCTTTACAGTTAAAGCATATCAAAGGTAGTTTACCTTTATATCTTCCTTTACCTCTGTGTAATCTTCTAACCATTAAATATTCAAGTTCATCATGTTCCTTGTCATCACTATCACTATCATTATCACTGTTATTTCTGATTATGTGTTTTCTACTAGATTTGCCAATTTTCAAAGTAGACATAAATGCGGATTCCATAGATGGTACAATGTTGTTGTCAAAATTATTCATCTCAAAATAAATCAATCTTCCAACAAGACTATCAATAGTAATGTTATTTCTAGGTGCTTCTGTCATTTCAATAATTGCAGAGACTCTTATAGAATAAATAGGCAATAGAGTTCTAAGAATCTTACTCACAATTGTGTCTTCATCAATGGTTCCACCAGATTCTCAAATATAATTCACAACTTCTTTAAGTCGGTTACTGTATTGTGTGATGTTTTCTCCTTCCTTCATTCACATGTCATCAAAATTTCCATGAAGAATTTTAGCTTTGGCTCTTTGTACATTTTCATCTCCTCCATAAACTAGTGTAAGCTAATCCCACATCTACTTGGCAATAGTAAAATTCTTGGTGTCTTCAAATTTAGAATTGGTAAGTGAAGAGGCAATCTCCACCATGATAAGGTTATGTTCATGTTTTTATTTCAACTGATTCACTATCAGAGATCCAATAGGTAATATGAATTCATTTTCTATAAAATTTTCAATGTTGCTTGCAAATCCTGATAGGTATAATCTTATTCTACTTTTCCACATATCAAATTTATCCCTGTTCATCTTAGGTGCATCTTTTGTATACATCTTTTGATATTTATCTCAAGTCCTTGAAAACTTTCTTCTAATCACTGTATGCTCTATGATAAGCATCGATAGCTCTGATACCAATTGTTAGAATAACTAAGAGGGGGTGTGAATCAGTTAGACTCAGTTCCCTCACCAAATTATCCTACAGTCCCAAATTTCTCCAAATGTATACCAAAATAAATTCAATCATAGAAAACTCAGCTCAGTGAAAATATATTCTATAAACTTGAACTTTCATCAATAGTGTTTACCGAGTGTCAGTAAATTAATAATGTGATTACCGATCTAGGTCAATAAAATAAAGTGTAAAGTAAAATAAAAATCCACAACATTCATACACATTGATGCATAGATTTTTAATGTGGAAACCATGTTAAGGGAAAAACCACCTGGGACCGTGTTGCCCCACTTTTGGTCTACATACCTTTGAGACAAAGTGGATTTTTTATGTATAGTAGTGATCTTGCAAGCTTCGGGTAAGTCCTGAGTCTAAGTCTAGCTATCCTCTTAAGATAGGAGACCTTTATCGAATTCCCCTAAATTATCTTCTTTTCTGTAAGCCAGGAGGATTTGGTCTCTGAGATCGTGTTTCATTGGGTAGGTTAAGTTCCCAAATCCGGTAAAGGTCATGTTTTGAAGGATTCTAACATTGATTTTATATGCGCTTGAATTTTTTTCCTTAAAGTATTCCCTTTGGCAGCATGGTGGAAAATTGGTTCTGAGCTTCTCCTCAGCGGAAAATCACCTGCAGAGTGTGTTTTCCGCAACAGACAGAACTTAGAGTATCAGAGGTTAGTGGAAGTTGGAAATGAGAGATTTGGGAATAAGAAAGCTTTAGGCATTCATATTAAACCTATCCCAAGAAAAAGGAATGATTGAATGAGGAAGAATTCAGGATGTAAGCTTACTAGAAGAAAAGTGGAATATGGCTTCTCCGCTACTCCAGCAGGCGGGTTTCTAACTGCGGAGTGCATTTTCTGCCAAATCATTCTATGAAAGGACTTTAAAGAAGCATCAACCTCATGAGTGATTTGGAGCATAAAGAAAGCGAATGACATCAAGACATTCCATTTTAGCACCTTAACAAGCTAAATTTCTCCCTCAGTAGATTTTTGAGTAGAGAGCACTCCTCAGGCATTTCTCCACTGAAAGGGAAGCTGAAAAGTAATTTTCCACTACCCCCAGAAAGTTACCGTTACGGTTACTAAAGTGAAAGGATGTTTTTTAATGGCCTATTGGAGTAAAATTAATTAATTAAAATAAAGCCTTTTTACTCTATAATAGACTTTTTCATTAATGTCTTAGTCTTTTCATTCATGTAGCACGAGAAGTCAGTCGTTAAACAGTAAGAATTCAAAATTTATAAAGCCAGCAAGGTTTTCCAAATAGGAGCTACCATCTCTTTGTTGAAATTGTCTAAATTTGAAATTATTAGCAAGAGTCACTCCCTGCTCTTTTGTTCTTGAGAAGTTATCCCAAGTTAGAATCAGTTGAAGTATGGCTACAAGATTTACGGGATTCGATGGGATGAATGGCATCACATTTGATTGGCATAAGATTATAGATACTTCTTTGAAGTTCTTCGATACGCAAAACTTCTAGAATAGATTGAAGGCAGACCAGATGCACCCCATTACTGAGAAGATAAAGGAGAGCAGGTTGGTAGAATTTGTCAATTTTCTTGTTGTTTTTCAAGCTCCTGATCTTGTTCGAGAGTGCATCACCCGATATAATCTGGATACCAAGAAAATCCTCCTACCCAATGACACAGTGTTCCTGTCCATTGATCGAGATTCTGTCTAGAACTCCCTGCACATTCCAGAGTAGGATGAGTACTCAAAAATGACATATAGTCAGGCGGTCACTGAATATGTAGCGAAGAAGGTAGTATGGAAGAAAGAAGTAATGAAGGCATGGTTTCAAGAGCCAAGGAGCGCCAAAGGCAAGTTGACCAAAACATTATACGGCACGAATCTGAAACTAGAGATTGTAAACATCTTGGTGTTGCTCCATAGGATCCAAGGTGAGAGTGACGTGCTGAATTTCATTGAGCACCATTTCTTCTTGGTTCAGGTGATTTGTTCTCAGCACCACTTTATTGATTAGGCCCTCATGGTAAGCAGAAATCTCTCCAATGCCCTAA
>MU225696.1:185290-239049 GCA_018584345.1 Thuja plicata
ATATATGTATATATGTATATATCTATATATATATATATGTATATATATATGTATATATATATATATGTATATATATATACATATATATATATATATTAGCCACAATCCAAATTTGGCCAGGGCTTGCTAGATTAGAAGAGTTTCCCGATGATGTTAAAAGTTATGAATTTTTCCCATGTCTCCAATTACACAATAGTTATGTTGAATATCTCAGAGTTAACGATGCATTTACAATGAGACTGTGTAGGGAGCTACAAGGTTGTCTAGAAAGGAGATTTTCTCCTGAAGCCATGGCTTTTATTAGCCAATTTGGGTTCTTTTTCATACAATTTGCAGATTTCTCATATCTTCGTCTTGCAGGATTTGATGACTTCCCTTTGAAGCTGCCTAGATACCCTGATGATATGGTCGTGCTAGTGGAGGTGTTGAGGCAAGAACTTCAAGTGAATCTGATTTGTGTTGATGCTAAGAAGAAGGGCTATGATTTCCCGATGACTATTGGAGCCTACATTTGTGTGTCCCGGTCCAAAGCGAAGAATGTTCTAAAGACATTCTCAAAAATGTTTTCATTGGATACATATGATGTTCTGAGGCCGCAGTATGACCATGTAGATTATGCCTGAGATTTCCTACAAATGGGTCATGTGATTCATCATGTTGATGATATTGAAGAATACTGGGCTAATTACAGAGATGACTTGGAGAGCAGGGAGAGGTTCTACGCCAGATTAACTATTGAACAAGTCAAAAGGTTCAAAGTTAACATTGTTGTGGAGGGACTGGAAGATGATGGCCAACATATGTATTATAATACATATTTGGAGAAAATAAAGCCACTTCCTATAAGCTCTAAACCCATGCTAGGATAGGCCATTAATGACTTGGAAACCCTAATGAGTGGGATTTATAAGAGAACAAAATAGTGGGTCGAATAGACTGCAAGAAAAAGGAAAAGATTAGAAAGGAAGCCTCCTACTCAAAGGACCCCGGCAAAAGATATTTTGAGCATTGCAGCATCCTCTTCAATAATACTCTCAACTATGGCCAAGGATTCATCTCAGCCAGTTGGAGGAGGTGATGAACCTCCTGAGAAAGAAGTTCAACCAAAGAAGACATGTGGAGAAGGCCCGCTTATAGATATCAGGTCGACAGAAGAAGTAGTTTCTACAGAATTGGCCAAGCCAACAAGAGAACCCACCCAAGGTGCAGGACTTGAGCAATCAGCTAAAACAATTATTGTAGATACACAAGTCAGCACTTCAACCCAAGATACTCCAAGACAAGGGTCCCCTATTGTAGTAGAGGTGGGTGAGGATACCTCCAATACCTCAGCCACAGAATCAGACAAGAGGGTTGAGAAGCAAAAATAATTTGCTCAAGTCATCAGATTGATCTCCTCTTCTCCAACATCAGTAAATCCATTCACTTCCAGGCCTAAAGCTACTCTAGTCATCAGGAAATTGTTCATAGAAGAGTTGGTTACCAGTGTCGAGTCATGGATAGAACATACTTTGGAGCAGAAAAGGAAGAGAGCAGAGGAAGGAGCTTCCAGCAAAGACACTCTCTCACAGGCCTTGCAACCCAGCACCGCATTGGGTAAAGAAAATAAAGTAAATACAATGTCTACGCTGGGTCAGGATCTTGAAACAGGGAATTTCACTATGGAGGTTTCCAAGCCTACAAAGAAGGGAAGAATCAAAGATATGACTGCCTCCAACTTTCAGTTACAGTTGTTTGACATGGGGCTTTCTCGGCATGACACCAAAGTAGACTGGTGGAAGTCCACCAATGTGGTAATAGAAGAATAACTCGAGGAGCTCAAAACTACTAAAGTTCAACTCAAGGTAGAAGTGGTTGAGCTAACTAGCTTCATTAGACATCTCATCACTCCAATAGCAAGTGTTCCCAGTACTCAATCTTAGCACTGCAGAGAATCAAGCCATCATAGCCAAGTTACAAGAAGACAGACACTTTGGGAAAATTAGCAAGCGATGGATCAAGAGGCTTGAGTCTGAAGGATTAGTGGTCATTGAGAAATTGGGTAATGCTCTCTTAAGGATGGAGATAGAGAGAGACAATATTAGCAAGAATTTGCAGACTCTCGTAGCAGAGAGGGTGAAATGTTAGGAATGCATAGTGATGCTACATGTGGTAGTAAAGATGAAGACTAAGGAAGCTCTAAAGGCCAAAATTTTACAGAAAGGAGATGAGCCTTTGATTGAATGGCTTCAGAGTCTAGAGTTTAAAATTGAGATGATTATCCAAGCCGAGGCAGGGTTGCAACAAACGCATGTCAAGATCCAAGAGGAACAGAGAAAAGATTTTAAACTCCTTCAGGGGCTTCACATGGAATCACAAAAAAGTGGTCAGGGGAAAGAGATACTTGGAGTAGCTCTTATGCAAAAATCATTCTCTAAATATGTGCATAAGTTAGCAGAGTAGTCTTCTTCTCACTTGGATAAAATACCAGAGCTCCAACAGCTAAGCGGGTGTATTTTCAAAGCTACGAAAGAGCTAAAGGATCAGGTGGATGCAATAAAGAGTCTAGCCAAAGAACATTCCAGATGGCTCATCCGATATACCAATGTCCATGTCAACAGACATGAAGAGCTCATCCAAGTAATTATAGCTATCACCGCCCACAGGGCTAAGTTAGACAAGGGGAAGAAAACTTAAGTTTGGATAGGTTCCCTCTTGCACCAAATCTTGATAATTTTGTAATGAATAAACTGTTGTTTATCATTTTTGGTTGAGGAAGTTGAACCATTTTGGTTGCCTCTTTTTGTAACGGTCCAACTCTAGAACCCTATATGTATTATTTTCCAAATCAATGAAAAGGTTGGCTAAATTTTGGTGTGAAAGATAGCATTTTGCTGAGTCAAATTTGTATGTCTGAATATCATTTATTTAACTTCTCCACTGCATTGCATTTATCCATCTATTGAATTTGAATATTTCTTTGGAATTAGATTTACAGTTTGTGGTTGAACTGGAATTTTTTATTATGATTTGATATAGTTAATTAGGGGGAAATCTGGCATTTTTCTGAATCTGAGAGATATCCATGTGAAATAGATCAATTCATTGTCATTTTATCATCAAATCTTTAATTCTTGCATTTTCATTTTCATTATCAGTTATTGCATTAGCAATTTTAAGGAGTCATATGATTGATGAAGTCTTGAAATTGGCTAAAGTTAGAATCGTATTTTTCCTACCTGAGCTATTTCCTATCTAGGTTTAGCTTGGTTTACCTCTTCTATTCTCGGGTCAAGAACATACCCCTGTTAGAATAGGAAAGATCAACATTCACTGAACATCATTTACTTAAGGGAGTTGTACCTTTAAATTCAGAGGGAAATTAGTTGTTTAGTTACAATTTCCCAATTGTTGTATTCAATTGTTCTTAAATATTTGGGTATTCTAGAGTTAAAGCATAAAAGAACAATCTGTTTACCAACAGACTAGTAACCCAAAATAATTTCACTCTTCTAAAGTGAGCTCAGTGAAGAGCCAACCCTGTTAAAGGTTTAAATGCACACTATTAAGTGTGACCTTGTTAGAGGATTTAAAACTAACAGTTCTTACTTGACTAGGAATTCACTATGGGGTCAATAAGAAAATAATCAACATTCTCTAAATGTTATAATAACGATTCACTATCCCACTCGGTTAAGAGATTTATCTGTAACAATAGTTAAACTGGTACAATAATGATTTGATTCAAATACAACTTTGATTTGTAGATATTCAAATCTGTTCTAAGTACAAAATACCTCTGATCAATTTGTTCACTTCAGTTCATATCATACTTGTTCTTCTCGGTAATCCTATTTCCTCTATTTTCTCGGTGATGTCTGCAGAAATGCTCGATTCTGTCTTTAACCAGTTTGATCAATCATGCATCAAATTTTCATGTATGCTTCAGTATCTATCAACAACACATGATTCATAAATGAATCTCTTGTCTCTTATATAGACATCATGTATCATTTAATTTTCATCCTTCAGATCTTGCCACTTAATCTCCATCGTTCATTTTCTCGCTTGATCCTTCCTCGGCAGTTGTGTTAAAAGCATGTTTCAATCTCTATCATCTAATCTTCCTTTAATTTTCATAACTGTTTGATCAAATAACAAACTTTATCTTTTACCTCGAAATCATCAATTTCCATATCAGCAAACTTAAGGGAGTTGTACCTTTAAATTCAAAGGGAAATTAGTTGTTTAGTTACAATTTCCCAATTGTTGTATTCAATTGTTCTTAAATATTTGGGTATTCTAGAGTTAAAGCATAAAAGAATAATCTATTTACCAACAGACCGGTAACCCAAAATAATTTCACTCTTCTGAAGTGAGCTTAGTGAAGAGCCAACCCTGTTAAAGGTTAAAATGCACGCTGTTAAGTGTGACCTTGTTAGAGGATTTAAAACTAATAGTTCTCACTTGACTAGGAATTCACTATGGGGTCAATAAGAAAATAATCAACATTCTCTGAATGTTATAATAATGATTCACTATCCCACTTGATTAAGAGATTTATCTGTAACAATAGTTAAACTGGTACAATAATGATTTGATTCAAATACAACTCTGATTTGCAGATATTCAAATCTGTTCTAAGTACATAATACCTCTGATCAATTTGTTCACTTCAGTTCATATCATGCTTGTTCTTCTCGGTAATCCTATTTCCTCTATTTTCTCGGTGATGTCTGCAAAAATGCTCGGTTTTGTCTTTAACCAGTTTGATCAGTCATGCATCAAATTTGCATGTATGCTTCAGCATCTATCAACAACACGTGATTCTAAAATGAATCTCTTGTCTCTTATATAAACATCATGTATCATTTAATTTTCATCCTTCAGATCTTGCCACTTAATCTCCATCATTCATTTTCCTGCTTGATCCTTCCTCGGTAGTTGTGTTAAAAGCATGTTTCAATCTCTGTCATCTGATCTTCCTTTAATTTTCATAACTGTTTGATCAAATAACAAACTTTATCTTTTACCTCAAAATCATCAATTTCTAGATCAGCATCCAGGTCGGCCTCAATTTGAATTAATTTCTCGGTATTAGTATTAACTATGTTGTGTCGGAAATCTCTTACTCGATTATCACTAATGCTCAGTATACATTGCATTTTTCTTGGTTATTACTATCACTCGGTGTATATAGAACTCTTTATTTTACTGACCACATAAACATTATTTGTTCCAAATCTTCAAACAAAGTTTTTCCACCATAATAACACTCAAATAAGTTGACATCAATGACAATACATTAAATGATAATGTTTGTCATCGCTTCTACAACTTGGTTGAATATCAACAAATGACTTCAAACATATAATCAGTTGTAGTTCATCAGGTGTAAGTGCTAATGTCAACAACAAAGGGTAGATCTCCACGCCTTAATCTACATCATCTACATTCCCAACAATTGGCATGAAGATGTCTACAATGAATACATCTTGAGCTTACCAATTTACATAAACCCTCCTACAGTCAGTTTGACCTCCACTAGGTTTTTGGATGAACAATTTGGAGAAGGACAAGCTTATGGGCCATAATATATTCCCCACAATGCTCAAAATTTAGCCCAGCAAGTTAACAAGCTCAAAAATTTATTATATGGTTTGCAAAATGGGGGCAAAAAGGAGTTTTCCTTTTATGAGATTGTCCCTAACCATTCAAAAATTCTATCATAATCCAACCATTCCCTCCAAACTTTGAGATCCCTAAATTTGAGAAATACAAGGAAGAGACATGTCCTCTACAACATCTCAAAGAATTTTACATTGCATGCCAAGAAGTTTCCTACAACACAAATTACCTAAAGAGACTCTTCACTAGGAGTCTTGGAGGCACGGCTTTAGAATGGTTCATGGCCCTTCCTTATGGGTCAATCTCTACTTTCTCTCATCTCATAGAGAAATTTGTTGAACAGTATTTGTATAACATTGAACATCAAGCAACACTCAGTGATTTGTGCAATACCAAGCAAAATAATTGTGAAACCTTTGCTAGCTTTTTACAATGATGGAGACATTTCACAAATCCTATGCCATGGAAAGTACCAGATAATCACTTGATTGACATCTTCACAAAGAACTTGGTCTCTAAGATGTCATTCCAAATGAAAATGGATTCACTAGACACCTTTGAATCTCTTGTCAAGAAAGGAAAAGACATCAAGATGGGCTCTAACAAAAAGGTAGCATCAAACACTATACTCCTTCCAACAATGACAAACCAAAATTCTAGATTAAAAACAAAGTAGCTATCAACGATGGAGTGACTGATGCTAAACATTTTCAAACTAATTAGGTATCCAACAAAAATAATCAAAACAATCACAACAAAAATCAGAATCAAAACCAAAATCAAAATTAGAACAATAATCAGAATCAGAATTGAAACAACAATCAGAATAACAATCCACAACAATAATTTCAACCATGAAATCAATCTTATTTGTTCCCTTGTAGCAACAAAAACAATATAAATAACAACAATAACAACAACAACAATAAAAATAACAATCAGCAATGATGTCAGTTCACAGCATTGGCAGAACCATTGGATGTGATCTTTAAAAAACTTGCTAATCAAGGAATGACAATCTATCCAAATACTCTTTCTTTTGATGATAATTAACCCAAGCCTGCTTGGTATAAAGAGAATGAATACTACAATTATCATCACATTAAGGGACATGATACCGAGAAGTGCATGAAACTGAGGCACTTTGTGCAAGATCTTATTGATGATGGAAAAATTGAAGTCGAAGGCCAAAATGCTTCCTCATCCAATGCAAAGCTAAAAGTCTGCAATGAACCTTTTCCGCAACGTAATCAAAACAATGCATCTAATGCGATCCTATATGATTATTCCACAAACACCATCACAAGAAATGATCGAACATGTGGAAGTCTAGAAGAAAATGATAACTTTGGCTTTGACACTCTTTGTGGACATATCGAAGCATCTGAAACCCACATCAACACCTTGATCCTCAAATCTACCGATTGCAATACTACCACACGTAAACCCAGAGTCACTATCCAAGCTGCTAATAATCCCTCTAAATTTGCAAATCCACTAGCTACGTCATCTACTGGTGCCCGGCCTGCTTCACATTATGACCTATTGGCCCAGTTAGGAAATACACATGCACAAATATCCATCATGTAACTTCTATGTACCTCTCCTTTTCACAAAGAAGTCCTTGATAATGCTTTGAATGAATCTTGTATTCCTACAAATATCAATGTTGCCCAGTTCCAAGCTATGATTGGTAAATTAGCTGCACAATGACATCTTTTTTTCACTGACAAGGACTTCCATGGCCCTAACCTTCACCATAATAAGTCCCTCCACATCGAAGCCAAAATCCAATCCACTAAAATCAAACGAGACCTTATAGATGGTGGATCTAGCCTAAATTTGTGTACATTGAAAATGATTCAAAGCATCAATCTTTCTAAGGACCTTCTAGATGTAGACAAGAGAATCAAAATAAAGGCTTATGATGACAGAGAACAAGAAAGAAAAGGTTTGATCACACTACCTCTACAAGTGGATCCGGCCCTAATTGATACTTTTTTTCATGTGTTGGACCTGGATCTACCATATAACATCTTGTTGGGTTGACCCTGGATACATGCTATCAAAGGTGTACCCTCTACTTACCATCAATGCCTCAAGTTTCCACATCAGGGTAGAGAGATCACAATTCTAGGAGATCCTAAACCATTTCAATACTACAAGACACTAGAAGGAAAATAATAAAATTATTGTCCTTGAATGAGTTCAATCAA
Organism: Thuja plicata; assembly: GCA_018584345.1. Lineage (NCBI taxonomy): Eukaryota > Viridiplantae > Streptophyta > Pinopsida > Cupressales > Cupressaceae > Thuja > Thuja plicata. Next base: position 193,114 of record MU225696.1, read on the forward strand.
CCTATCGAGAAAGAGATATTTGTTCAGAAAACCTCCTCATCTATAGAAAAGACATCAGAGACACCACTTGACCAATCCAAATGAAAATAAAAGGTCACTAAAGACAAAACCCATGATTCTGAAAAGAATATCACTTTTACAGATCAGAGTATGGGAGAATACAAATTCAAAAGTGCTCTATGCATTGGAAAACTCCCTTTGTCACCAAAATCCTATGGGAGACCGTCATTGCTAACTCCCTCTAAAGAAAAGGACCTTATGCAATTCAAAAAGAGCACTTTTGAACATTGGGGGTCTTTATCAGATGAGCACATGGAATCTAGTTTCCTTGATTGGCTCTACAATGAAGAAGAATAAAAACCAGTAACATTCCCTAAAGGAAAGTACATGAAGGCCACCCCCATTGTTGAAGTCATGGGATATCATGGCATTGGCCTTGGTGCAAACAAAAGTAGTAAAAGAAAAATTATCACAGCAAATAGCTATCCTCATGGACAAGGAATGGGCTCCATAGAAACTAAGACTAACTTCACTAAGGATTATTGTTTAGCCGCATCGGATTTAGACATCAAAGAGGAGTTTTTCCAAGTCCCTTTCTAATATGTTGAGGATGACCTTGATGACTTTACCTGCATCCTCACCATTATACAAACTGACCTTTTATCCCCTTGCCTTCCTCTCACAAACCCTGAACTAATTGACTAGGATCAACAAGATTCACCACTAGCTTTAGACATTTTTTATTCAGACAAGGCACTATTAGCTCTCTTTGGAATTAAGAATCTCTAAGAATACAAGCATCATATCCACTATAGGGAGCAAGCCTACTTCAGTAGCCAAGTCAATTCTCTTAGTTGCAAAAGTGAAAATTAAAATTTTTAAAAAGAAAGGAAAATACAAAAACATCCCCTAGTGAAAACCTCTCACAGGCACGAAGGTGATGAAGAAAAATACAAAATAAAGGACGCATCCTCTATTGAAAACCTTTTTGAGGCACTAGAGGAGGGAGAAGCTGACCTACCATTCATATCATCAAAACCAAAAATATCATCCATGATCACTAAAGACACTATCCCAATCAATCTTGGTACAGAAGAGGATCCACAAATCACCTACATTGCAGTATCTCTCAATGAGAAGGAAAAGAAAGACATGACTACATTTCTTCAAAAGCATAAAATCAAATTTTCCTGGACCTTCAAAGACATTCTTGGGCTAGATATGGATCTTTTCATGCACCATCTTGTCATGGACCCTAATGTGAAACCTGTCAAACAAAAACTCGGCTAGATGCATCCTCAAGTAGCATTGGTAGTCAAAGAAGAGCTTCAAAAGATGCTTGATGAAGAATTAATTTGACCTATAGACTATCCTCAATGGGTTTCCAATATTTTACTAGTAGGCAAGCCTTCTGGGGGCATTCGCATCTGTACACACTTCAGAGACTTGAACCTTGCATGTCCTAAGGATGCTTTTCCACTTCCCAATATTGACATTATAGTGGATTTGACTGCTAGACATGAGATTTTGTCCCTCATGGATGGATTATCCAATTATAATCAGATCAAAATAGTACCTAAAGATCAACACAAGACTGCATTCATGACACCTTGGTGTGCCTTTTGTTATTAGGTGATGCCCTTTGGTCTTAATAATGTTGGAGCAACATATCAGCGAGCAATGAATACTGTCTTTCATGATCTCTTGTATGTCATCATGGAAGACTACGTATATGATCTTTTGGGAAATCCAAGACACGAGAATCACACATTCCTATTCTCACTACAATCTTTGAGCAATTGGAGAAAAAAAAGCTTTGGCTAAATCCTAAGAAGTGTGTCTTTGGAGTGCAATTTTGTAAGTTGCTAGGATACATTGTGTCACAGTGTAGAATAGAAGTGGATCCAAAGAAAGTGAAAAAATCCACTAGATGCATCCTCAAGTAGCATTGGTAGTCAAAGAAGTGCTTCAGAAGATGCTTGATGCAAAAGTAATTTGACCTATAGACTATCCTCAATGGGTTTCCAATATTATACTAGTAGGCAATCCTTCTGGGGGCATCCGCATCTGTACAGACTTCAGAGACTTGAACCTTGTGTGTCCTAAGGATCATTTTCCACTTCCCAATATTGACATTATAGTGGATTTGACTGTTGGACATGAGATTTTGTCCCTCATGGATGGATTATCCAGTTATAATCAAATCAAAATAGCACCTAAAAATCAACACAAGACTACATTCATGACATCTTGGGGTGCCTGTTGTTATCAGGTGATGCCCTTTGGTCTTAATAATGCTTGAGCAACATATCAGCGAGCAATGACTACTATCTTTCATGATCTCCTATATGTCATCATGGAAGACTATGTATATGATCTTTTGGGAAATCCAAGACACGAGAATCACACATTCCTATTCTCACTACAATCTTTGAGCGATTGGAGAAATACAAGCTTTGGCTAAATCCTAAGAAGTGTGTCTTTGGAGTTCAATGTGGTAAGTTGCTAGGATACATTATGTCATGGCACAGAATAGAAGTGGATCCAAAGAAATTGAAATCCATCCTAGAGATGCCACCACTTAAAACATTGAAAAAATTTCACAGCTTACAAGGAAAACTCCAGTCTATCAAGAGGTTCATGTCACAACTAGCAGATAAAGTGCATCCATTTTCCCATCTTCTGCGCAAGAATATCAAGTTCCAATGGGATTACCTATGTCAAAAATTATTTGAGAAACTAAAATGATATCTTTCTAATCCACCCATGATGGTGCCACATGTTGTTGGTTATCCTCTGATTTTGTACATATCTGCTACAGAGTTTGCATTGGGTGCTCTTTTGGCACAGCTAGATGACACTGGAAAAGAACAAGCAATTTACTACCTCAACAGGATTATTGGTTATGAGTTGAATTATTCCCTCATTGAAAAGGCATGTTTGGTTGTTTTCTTCTGCATACAAAAGTTATGATATTATATGCTCAATCATAAGATTCACCTTGTTGCTAAGATTGACCCACTCAAGTATCTCTTGTCATGAGCTACTCTTACTGGTCGTATAGAGAAATGGGTTATGATCCTCATTGAGTTTGACATTTTTTATGTGGATCATAAATCTATAAAAGGACAATTCATTGCAGATTAGTTAGTTGAAGCACCTATTGGTGGAAAGCATCCACTAATAATAGAATTTCCAGATGAGTTAGTCCTTGATCTTTCCCTGAGTATCCCATGGAAACTTTGTTCTGATGGATCCTTTAGTCAAAAAGGATCAGGGGCAGTAATCTTGTTTGTTACACCGCAAGGGGATCTCATCCCTAAGTCCTATAAAATACAATTTCCTTGTACCAACAATATTGTAGAATATTAATACCTTTTACTTGGACTCTGTCAGGCCATACAATGGAAGATTCTCAATTTGTTAGTATTAGGCGATTCACAATTAGTTATCAAACAAGTTCTAGATGAATAACAAATGAAGGATGATAAGTTGTGTTAGCATACAGTTTTTCCCTCTTCTCAAAATTAATCTCAGACTCTTTTAAGGAGAAAGGAAGAAGAAATAAAACTCAATACTAACAAATGAGTTTATCAAAGTAAACTCTCTACAAATTATAAGGCGCAGCTACCTTTAAAAAAGATTTTCAATATGATTTTATTGAACAAAAAAAGTAACATTATGTGTGCTTTTCACCAGAAAACGCTTAAGGAAGACATCCAGTTCATCAACATGAAAAGAATGTGCAAATTTTGAGAAAATCCTCTTTTTTTTTTTTGTTTTAATATCAACCTTCAAATTTTATGAATCTAAACTTGAATAATCATTTACTCTGTCACTTCTAAGCACAGAATCCATTCATATCATAGTTAAGCTTTATCCAACACAACTCATCTTCATAAGAAAATAAATCAGAGAAGACAAACAGTAGTATTTATCACTTCAATAGCTTAACCATATACGTAACACCATAAGATATTTCATATATTCTGTAATACCAGTTTTTTGAACACTTTGAAGTTAAGTTTTTTAGAAAATAGTTTCTATCCAACTCAGAGCCAAACCCTTCAACAATTAAAAGTTTTCCAACAAATAGCCACGCATGGCTACAACAACTAACTTGGTAAAAAAAGTCTTCTTGAAAAGTAAAAGATCTCTAGATCCCCTAACTATCTTAAGTATTAAGCTATAAAACTGGACTGGGAGCAAAAATGCCTCTGAGAGGCTGCCAAGTGTTCTAGGCAGTTAAGTAGTTGAGGTCATTGCAAGATGCACTGCATTCCAATCTTCATATGCGGCTGTAAATGCGGATATTATCGGTTGATGTGGCAAACCAATAAAACTAATCCTCTATTTCCAGACTTCTTTTTCCCTTTTGATATCGGCAACCTTTTCTTTGTGCATAACCAAATGACCTTGCTAAAGGATCATCATTGATTCTATCCATGCGACCTTCATAAAATTCTTATCTCTAGGTGCCTTCATCCCCTTGAGCTCATCAAACTAGGTGTTCACATCTTTGATTATCTGTTCAAATAACTTATCTGCCTCTTCATGGTTTTCCTAGCACCGTTCATCAATCCATTTTATATCATTAGAAATGATCTCTTTAATAGTTCCCAGCCCCTTCATGAGATCCTTTATTTTGGAAATTCCTGTAGCCACAACTTCATTTCTCCATTCTATGCATTCCTTTATAACATAGAGAATTTTATCATCCAGTCCTGACACTGACCTCTCTGTGAGAAACTTCTGCAAACCGTACTCATCAACTTCTTTGATCCAATGGAGTTCTTTGGTCCATGTTGTCTTTTCGAGCTCCCACTCTCTAATGTTGGCCTCTATTTTCTTTGTCAGGTGATTTCCTTCATTATGGGTCTGATCCAGATGACTTAATTGCTTGCCAACCTCTGATTTTACACGTTCAACCCAATCATCGAACGCTTTACTCACTGCCTTACTTCTTTGAATTTGGTCAAGAAATCATTGATTATCAGGGGACTTCATGTCAATGGAGTCTGGAATTTCATTCAGAGGAAAAGGTTTAGGATGTTGGATGGCATTGATGTATTGGGCCATACTCTTCATAGCCTCTTTCATTTCTTGTTTATCTTTGGCATCTTTCCAGACTCTATTGGTGATTTTCTTGTTTGACACCTTGAAAAATCTCATATCAGTGACTCTGGTGTCTCTTCCTAAATCCACTTTGGATATCTAAAAGTCTTGGACTAAAGATTCTCCTTCGGTATTGTCTTCTTTAGGTTTTGCAATTTCAGCTATCCAGTGACCACTATTTTCATCGAAATCAATTTTAGATTCCATCTTCATTTTCTTTACTTTAGAAGATTTTCCTAGGCACCTACTCACTACATCATCAATGGGTACTGAAAAAGGAAATACATTTCTTTTCTTGGCTACCAGGGTCTCCAGCCATGGTGGGGTAGCAGAAGATTTCTTTTGAGTATCATAGTTACTCAAAAGAGCTAATGAATCTTTCAGAATACCTTCTGTTTCCTCATGGATATGTTGAGCATCTGCCATCTCAGGTACACTATAGTCTTCGATGGTGATCACCTTTGGATCTAGATCTGATGAATCCAAATCCACGAAGATGCTGGGAGTATCTTTCTACCTCTAAACCCTCTCTTTTACTCTTTGACTTGATCTGATCAACCGAACTTCAGGTTCAGCTTGATCTTGAACTTGAACTTGAACTTGGGATGAAATTAGTTCAAGTTTAGGTTCAACTTCAAGTTTAACTTTTCCTGCACAAGATTGATCAACACTTAAGTTAGTTAAAACAGAAGTTTTCTTCTTCGTTGTGCTCCTTTTTTGTTTTATTTTTATTTTTGTGGCTGACTGTAAAGGGGCAACAGAAACTCTTTTCTTTAACAGCCATGCTTTCATTCTCTCGATCACTCTTTTCAATCTTATGTATATATCATCTTCTTTTGGTACTGTCCAATCTAGTTCAGGGATAGGGAGGGTTTCGACCTTCTCTGAGTATTGAGAGTCTAAGGCATTGGTTTCACTGTCTTCCTCTACCCCATCTATATCCATATCCAGCTTGAAGGTGGTGATTTGCTTCAAAGTGAAATGGGACCACAGTCTTTTCCTTACCTCCAGTTCATAGGAATAGTTGACCCAAAAATCTTCTAATTCAGGGATGTGCATGAACGTTTCCGGGACATTCAGATTTGCCCCTACAAAGCCTCTATAATCAAAGTTGACCCTGGGAGTATAATTCTATAGACAGAGGGTATCCAATTCTTCCTTTATAGACATAGCATCTTGGAGACTTTTTCACCTGTAATACCCTAGTTCGATAGGGAAAAGAATACCTGAAGTTTTATTTGAAGTCCCAGATTTTTGTTCAACCAGAACAAGCTGTCTACATAGCTCCATTAAGACTATATCATCTAAACAAAACCTAGGAAGCCATAGAGGTTCCTCATCAAATGCTCCAACTCTAAGGTATGTAAAACTTGGAAATTGTATGAAATAACAGCCAAAAAATATTGATCACCTGTTTAGCTTCTTCAGAAAGCCTGCAATTTTCTTTTCCCCGCAATTCATAAATTAACTTTCCTGAAAATCTGTCATCTACTATTTTGAATAGATTGGAGAACTTTTCTTTCTGTAAGCATGTGAAGTAATCATATATTTTCATATCACATGTCCATACTTCAGAGGTAATCCCTCCCAAGCCCTGCAACATGCTAAGACATAAACAAGGTAGGAAGACATATAAAATGCTATCAAATTTGTCACATTTAAGAGATTTCTGTGGAGTTCTTCTGCTATTAGGTCAACCCAATCTATAAACTTATCTCCTTCTATAATATTTTGGATAAAGCAGTACATCCAGTTTTCCCAATGAAATGCATGAGGATTCCCTTTCTTCTTATCTGTCTCGTACACATGATCTACTTCCATATAAGTCCATGGTTCATATGGCTCTTTGTCTGGAATTTGCAAGGCCGCCATTAACATTTCTCGACTGATTTTGACCAAGATTTCTCTTGACGCATCCTTAATACATCTATTATGTGTGTCATACTTATTGGCACACTCCAACACCAGTTCAGGGAAAATTAGGGCTGGAGGAAATGCAGCGGCTTCTAAAAGTCCACTTCCTACTAGCTTCCTGGAAAAATAACCCTCGGAACCATTTCAAACTCTATTGCAGAGCTCCCCTAAGTTTACATTCAACAAGAAAGTGTCCCCTATATCTAGGAGAGAAACTAACATGTGGGTTCTAATCTCTTCTTTAGGAAGCTTTGGACGGAACAATGGCATCTCACCACTATGAAGAGAAAAGACTTACAACATAGAAAGAGCCTTTGAAAATTGAAAACTGCAAAGGGGAAGATTAACTCACCAATTTCCTGCACTGCTATTTTCTGTAAATTCCTCACCACCAATTTTGTTTCTCCTTCTCCAGATGAAATAATTAACCAGAAAACCTTAATTATTTCTCATTTATTCACGAATGCCTTATAAGATCCCTAATAAATCTTTAGAGCATGCTAATAATGAATGCTTTTAATGGAAGAATGATTAATTTAACATGTCTAAGCACTCTTATTTAATCTGCCTGATATTTTGGCACGAATATCTCAACTCCCAAGGAAAATCTCTGACAGCCAAATTTGTATATTAATGACTTCCTTTATGTCATGCCACCGACTGTCATTTCCAATTCTCACATGCAGGAACCATCTGGCTAAGTGTGACAATCTTTGTATGGAAGCTTCCAAATCTTAATGAATACCTGGGGAGTTGCAAAAAAAAGATTTCCTTTTTTTTGCAAGAGAAGAAAACTTGCCAAATTCTCCGCGTACAAAAAATTATGTTACGAACGTGAACTTGAAATTGAACTAACTTAAGGTTCAGGACTAGGTTCAAGTTCAAGTTCATCTTTGAGACTGACAGAATCTTGAAGGGTAGATAGAAAAGGGTAATGGGTTGAACTTGAACTTGAACCAACCTAACATAATTCAACTTCAACTTCAGCTTCAGATTCAACCCCAGGACTCTTACTGACCCAGACTAGAGAATGAAGGCTGGGAAAAGAAAGAAGGTAACAACTAGCTCTGACTGGGGACTAGGACTATTCAGGACTAAGGAATGAATCTAGAAACTCAAACTGACAAGACAATTTAAACCTAAGAAAACCGAGCCGACTCACCACAACAAAACTTCTACTCCTACCGACACAAGCCAAAACTTATATACAAGCAAGGAAAAGAAAAAACTTACAGCTAGAAAATCTTGAGATCCTATCTATTATAAGACAGGGGTAGTTCATCTCCATCAATATATTTCAGCTTGAACACATTCAGACCCAAAGCTTGAGAGATCTCGAAAGGACCTTTCCAGAGAGACTTGAACTTACCATGTCCTCCTCTTGGCTCTCGACGCTTATCCCAGAGAAGGATCTTGTCACCCACCGTAAATTTCCTTGGCCTAGTATGATGGTCAAAAATCTCCTTAACCTTCAACTAATGACTGGTGATGTGATCTACTAATTCTTCCCTCTCTTCTTCTATTTTTGACAGATACAGAATCCTTTTCTCCAGTGAATTTTGGAAAATTTTATTCTCCACGCACCTTTGTAACTTAGCAGAGGCTAATTCCAATGGGAGTGATGGCTGTGCTTCAACTCTGAAGACTAATTCAAATGGTTTCATACCAATAGCTCTCTTAGGAGAGGTTCTATCTTCCCATAATGCCTCGTATAATCTTTTGTGCCAGTCTTTTCCCTTCTCATCTACCAGTTTCTTCATGATATTAATCAGGTTTTTGTTTGTGGATTCTGCCTGACCATTTCCTTGCAGAAAATAATCTAAAGAGTGGGATAAATTTATGCCATGGTCATAGCAGAAGATTTGAATCTCTCAAGAAGAGAAATTCTGGGCATTATTAGCTACTATCTTCAGGGGAACCCCAAATCTGGTGACGATATTTTCTTTTAAGAATCTGCAGACTACCTCAGAAGTGGTTACTTTGACTGGTATCACTTCCACCCACTTGGTAAAGTAATTAGTCACTGTCAAGATATGTGTGTGTCTACCACTAGAAGTTGGGTTGATGGGACCAATAAATTCTAGCCCCCACTATTTGAAAGGCTCTTCAATAACCACAGGTCTTAGCGGTAGAGAGGCCAACTGAGGTTTTCCTGAAAAAATTTTACACTTCTCACAATTCGCCACCCATCTGTATGTGTCTTTGAACATTCTGGGCCAATATTAACAATTTCTCAAGATCTTAAAAGCTGTCACAGAAGAAGAATAGTGCCCCCCACATGCTTCATTGTGAAACGATTGCAATAACTTCTGCTGCTATTCTTTGTCAACACATCGCAAAAACATTCCATCCAATCCCCTCTTATACAGAACATTGTCCACTATGACATATTTTTCTACCTTTAACTTCAAATTTCTTCTCTCTTTAGCTGATAGGTGTTCTGGAGGTTCTTCATAAGTCAGAAAGAAGGCTACATTAGAAAACCATGAGTCATTTGTTGTTACAAACAGGCAATTGGGTAAACTCTATTCTTCTTGATTTTCAGCCATCAGCTTACACAGGCCCTGTCCTCTCACCAACTTTGTGGGCTTAATCTCCAAATCAAACTCCTACACTTTTGCAACCCAGCCAGCCCTATTATTCACCGCAACTTCTTGCTGAGTAAGAATAGTCTTGACGGTAGAGTTCAGAACAAAGACTACAGAATGTGAATGCAGTATACAGTATCAGAATTGCTTAACTACCTTTACTACTACAAATGCCTATTTCTCTATTTATGAATATCATATCTCATGCTTCTTGAGTGGCACGCTCATGAAGGAGATAGGTACTTCTTCACCATTTTCATTTTTTTGTAATAGCACTCCAGACATTGTGTGTTCTGAGGCATAACAGTAGATAATAAAGTCCTTTTTGAAATCTGGGTGTATCAATGTTGGAGCATTGGCTATGGCTTCTTTAATCTTGCCAAATGATTTGATAGCTGGTTCATCCCATTTGAAATTTTGATTCTCACTTAATAATTCTGCCATCAGTTTTGATGTCTCAGCGAAATCAGGTACGAACTTCCTCAAGAAGTTAACTTGACCGAAGAAATATTTAACCCCTTTTCGGTTAACAGGTAGACACAACTATTGAATAGATTTGACTCTCTCTAGATCAATTTTAATACCTTCTTTTGAAACCAAATGACCCAACAACTTACCTTCCGTCACACAGAAAATTGATTTCTTCAGATTTAGAGAAACACCATGATCCCTGTACCTTTGCAAAACTTCTTTTAGGTCCTTTAAGTGCTTCTTACGCCTCCGTGAGAAAACTATCATGTCATCTAAGTAGATGGTGATGGTATTGTTTAACAAGTGACCGAAAGTATAATTCATGGCCCTTTGGAATGTGGCTCTAGCATTAATTAAGCCGAAGGGCATTCTTTTGTAGGCGAATGTACCCCAAGGCGTGGTGAAGGCCATTTTGTGCTGGTCTTCCTCTGTAACACTGATTTGATTATAACCCAAAAAACCATCGAGTAATGACAACATCTCCGAGCCAGCTACTGTCTGAAGAATCTGATCCATCATAGGTAAGGTAAAATTATCTTTAAGGCTTGACTGATTGAGGTTTCTAAAATCCACACATATTCTGATTTCTCCTTTTTGTTTCTGCACAGAAACAATATTGGCCACCCATGTGGAATGATGTACTGGAAAGATGATTCTTGCTTGAAGCATTTTGTTAATCTCTTTAAAAATGGCATCTGACACCTTCAGATTATAAGTTCTTAATTTCTGACAGAATGGTGGCCCACTGGGCTTCAAGGGAATATGGTGTGTAAATTGTCTTTTCCTGAAGTTCTTTAAGTCATCATAGGTCCAAGAAAATACGTCACCATATTCTTTCAATAACTTAGTGACACGAACTCTTTCATCTTCATTACAACACAACCCCAGGTTAACCATCTTGGGATTGAACTCATCACCAATATTAGTTTTTTCATAATCACTTGATGGTGGGGTGTCTGGCATGCCGGGGAAATTTAGATAACAATCTCTCCTATCGAACAATCTCTCTAACTCCACCAATCCTTTGGGTATAGACTTTCCTTTGAGTTGAATCACATCCTCTGAAACATCAGATTTCTTTCCTGGGCAGAACTCATGATAGTCAGACTCTGACCCTTCATAATAGTTGTTTGAAAACTTATCCACACCTTGCAGAAATTCATTTATTTGAGCATCATCTCTGAACACTTGCCAGGAACGGGCATTATTAGGAACACTAGGCCTATGAATGACTTCAATGGAATAATGATCTTTTGTAAAATCTGGGTGTGGTATGAGCAATGATCCTGACCCTGCAAGAGTGTCATCTCTGGAGTTATATTCCCTAGGAATTGCGTCTATTGAGAAAGCTTCGAACCACTCGAGTTCATCCCACACTTTGTTTCTGTAGTGCCTCAGTCTCTCATTCTTTACTGAAAACATGTTCTTGACTTGTTTGACAATGAGTTCTGCATCACTGTGTGCCTTTAAAATTTTAATCCCCTTTTTCTTGGCTTCTTCTAGACCTAACAATAGGGCTTCATATTCCGCCGTATTGTTAGTATTGTCAAACACAAGCTTAAATGAGAATGGGAATTTGAGTCCAGTAGGGGAAATGAGGACTACTCCAGCCCCTGAACCTATAGAAGAGCAACTACCATCAAACTCAAGAGTCCAAAGGCCATCTTTATCTATAACCGTTGACTTTGGGACATCGTCCCCTAATAAGATAACATAATTAGAAAACTCGAATTCTTGATACAAGATTTGGGATTTAGGGTCTTCTGAGGAAAAAACCATGTATTTGGATTTGGGTTCTGGCAGAAGAGTGACTCTTTTATTTCCTATAGGAACTGTGGCCTAAGACCAATCTAACTTTATTTCACCACCGAGTCCCTACAAAAGGTGCGACAAAGAAGCATATCATAGCTAGCTGGAATATCAGCTATGAGAATGGTTAATTTCAATCTCTTATCTGGGAAAGTTGCTAGAGTGACCTGGGGGTCTTTAATTTGACCTAGGAGTGGGACTTGTTTACCGTCCATAGAGTAGCAACGCATGAAGGTATCAGTCATGGGGAGATCCAATGCTTTGGCCACAGATGTAGGCATAATATTAACTGATGCCCCTGAATCGATGATACAGTTGTTTAATTTGAAACCATGAATAAATAGGGATACATAAAAAGGTTCAAATTTCAAGCCACTAGAAATAGTAAGAACAGGTTTCTCAATAGATTTTTGCACAACTGTCTCTTCTTTCTTTGGAGATTTTCCTTTGAAGCATGCATTGCTTGTCTGTTGGTCTCTACATTCAGTAGGGGAACCTTTGACATAAGTAACCAATTTATCTAACTCCTGGGGATTCATTTTTAGATATTCTGCAGCTGAGATTTGTACTTTTGAAGTATTACAAAAATCAACTATATTAAAAGTTGAGTCAAAATCAGACCTTTTCATGACTTGTTCTTCTAAACTGTTTGCTTTTAGAATCTTTGGGTGATCGTTGACTTTCCTGTCACTACCTTTAGCTGTTGCACTCGCCCAATTACCCACTTTTCCTCCACACTGGTTTCTAGTCAAAATTGAGCAAGAGGTATCCTCTAAAGTTACCAATATGTCTCCCCCCCTTTCGGAGTCTGATTCATATTCAAGGTAAAAGTTTCTAGAGTCACCAGGCACCTCAGAGGATACATCTTCAATATTCATCTTAGCTGCAGCTTCTTTCTCAGCTTCAAGCTGTATGTGCCTTATAGTTTCAGGGCATGAAATTCCCTCATGTTCATCTGTAAGATGGAAAATACACATATTTCTTTTATTTGGTGGAGGTTCAATTTGCAGTCTCTGTTGAGCAGGAGGCAAATTAAACTACTTTCCAGGGGCTGAGGACCCCTGAATTGGATATTTCCATGGGATATCTTGGTAGGGGCTAGTAGTTTTAGGCAATTGTCGCTTGATGGTTATCAAGTCATTCATCAATCTTTGAATCACAGGATCTGATGATGAAGAAGTAGAAGGTTGAGAGTTGGATGCCTGGACATCTTTTCTCCATTTACCACTTGTAATGAGATCATCTTCAAGTTCAATATCCAAAGTCTGGGCAGCTGCTAAGGTGGCTGTTCTAGCTCTTTTTAATGGAAATGCAACATCGGGTGGCATAGCATTCAAGAATAAACCTTTCTGATTTTCATCGTTGGGTTTACTTGCTGCTGGAATCACTTGGATTCCTTTGTTGAATCTTTCTACAAACTCCCTCATGGGTACTTAAATCTCCTTCTTCATTTGACTTAATTGAATCAAAAGTGTATTTGCATCATCAGCCGATTTGAACCTTGTCTCGAATGCCATTTTCATTGTATCCCAGTCTGTAATGGAGGCATGTGGTAAACTATGGAACCACTTGGCTGCAGCCTCTGTTAAGGTCAAGACAAAAACCCTGACAGCCATGTCTGGAGTGCCCACTGCTAAAACTCTGCATGCTGTATTAAAAGCATTCAGATGATCCTCAGGGGTTTTCTTTCCATCACCACTAAATTTGGGTAGGATATCATGACCTTTTGGTAGATTTTCTCCTAAGCTTAAAGGTCCTACAGTCGCACCTTAGGGTTGATTGTGTGCCATATGAGGCAAGATAAAATTCAACGGTTGTAAGTTTATGTAAGTGGGGGCTACGGTTCCCGGTGAGACCAAGGAACTAAAATTGGTTAAAGGAGGAGACTCAGTGGGAGAAGAGGGCCTACTAGAAGTTTTATAAAATCTTCACCTAGAAGGAGTTTGGGGTTTAAAATTGAGTCTTTCTAAATCTTCAAAATCAGAATCTACAAGTCCTTTTGCTCTATCTCCTCTTGTAAATCTTTTATCAGCTAGCTTACTGATTTTAAACTGAGACAGATAAAATCAACTATTCTTAGGGCCTTCAGACTGCCATGTCCACTATAGCAGCCTCCTAAGCTACAGGCAAACCTCTGAGCCACTCCCTGATTTCTTCTTCTTCTTCAAGGGTTAACCTTACTTGATGCTATTGTTGATTGTTTATTCTGAAATTCCAAGCTGTTGCATTAAGATCAGCGATTATGTCCTCTTGAGTATCAGAAAAATTGAGGTCTGGTTGCAAAATCAGAGGAATTTCTTGTTGACCAGGGGTAACTTCAGCAAGCAACACCATAGTTGATCATTGAATACAAAAACACCCGATCTATCCTTAAAGCTCCCCAGTAGAGTCACCAAAAAATATTAGTATACAGTTTTTCCCTCTTCTCAAAACTAATCTCAGACTCTTTTAAGGAGAAAGGAAGAAGAAATAAAACTCAATACTAACAAATGAGTTTATCAAAGTAAACTCTCTGCAAATTATAAGGCACAACTACCTTAAAAAAAGATTTTCAATATGATTTTATTGAACAAAAAAAGTAACATTATGTGTGCTTTTCACCAAAAAACACTTAAGGAAAACATCCAGTTCATCAACATGAAAAGAATGTGCAAATTTTGAGAAAATCCTCTATTTTTTTTTTGTTTCAATATCAACCTTCAAATTTTATGAATCTAAACTTGAATAATCATTTACTCTGTCACTTCTAAGCACAGAATCCATTCATATCACTGTTAAGCTTTATTCAACACAACTCATCTTCATAAGAAAATAAATTAGATAAGACAAATAGTAGTATTTATCACTTCAAAAGCTTAAACATATACGTAACACCATAAGATATTTCATATAATCTATAATACCAGTTTTTCGAACACTTTGAAGTTAAGTTTTTTAGAAAATAGTTTCTATCCAACTCAGAGCCAAACCCTTCAACAATTAAAAGTTTTCCAATAAATAGCCACACAAGGCTGCAACAACTAACTTGGTAAAAAAAGTCTTCTTGAAAAGTAAAAGATCTCTAGATCCCCTAACTATCTTAAGTATTAAGCTATAAAACTGGACTGGGAGAAAAAATGCCTCTGAGAGGCTGCCAAGTGTTCCAGGTGGTTAAGTAGTTGAGGTTGCTACAAGACGCACTGCATTCCAATCTTCATATGCGGCTGTAAATGCGGATATTACCGGTTGATGTGGAAAACCAATAAAATTGATCCTCTGTTTCCAGACTTCTTTTTCTCTTTTGACCTCGGCTACCTTTTCTTTGTGCATAACCAAATGACCTTGCTGAAGGATCATCATTGATTCTATCCACACGACCTTCATAAAATGCTCATCTGTAGGTGCCTTCATCCCCTTGAGCTCGTCAAACCAAGTGTTCACATCTTTGATTATATGTTCAACTGACTTATTTGCCTCTTCATGGTTTTCCTAACACCGTTCATCAATCCATTTTATATCATTAGAAATGATCTCTTTAATAGTTTCCAACCCCTTCATGAGATCCATTATTTCAGAAATTCCTATAGCCACAACTTCATTTCT
The DNA here is from genome assembly GCA_018584345.1 of Thuja plicata. Taxonomy (NCBI): domain Eukaryota; kingdom Viridiplantae; phylum Streptophyta; class Pinopsida; order Cupressales; family Cupressaceae; genus Thuja; species Thuja plicata. Next base: position 208,593 of record MU225696.1, read on the forward strand.
CCATTCTATGCATTCCTTTATAACATAAAGAATTTTATCATCCAATCCTGACACTGACCTCTCCGTGAGAAACTTCTCCAAACCGTACTCCTCAACTTCTTCGATCCAATGGAGTTCTTTGGTCCATGTTGTCTTTTTGAGCTCCCACTCTCTAAAGTTGGCCTCTGTTTTCTTTGTCAGGTGATTTCCTTCATTATGGGTCTGATCCAGATGACTTAATTGCTTACCAACCTCTGATTTTACATGTTCAACCCAATCATTTAACGCTTTACTCACTGCCTTACTTCTTTGAATTTGGTTAAGAAATTGTTGATTATCAGGGGACTTCATGTCAATGGAGGCTAGCATTTCATTCAGAGGAAAAGGTTTAGGATGTTGGATGGCATCGATGTATTGGGCCATACTCTTCATAGCCTCTTTCATTTCTTGTTTATCTTTGGCATCTTTCCAGACTCTATTGGCAATTTTCTTGTTTGACACCTCGAAAAATCTCATATCAACGGCTCTGGTGTCTCTTCCTAAATCCACTTTGGATATCTAAAAGTCTTGGCCTAAATCTTCTCCTTCGGCATTGTCTTCTTTAGGCTTTGCAATTTTGGCTATCCAGTGACCACTATTTTCATCAAAATCAATTTTAGATTCCATCTTCAGTTTCTTTACTTTAGAAGATTTTCCCAGGCATCTGCTCACTACATCATCAATGGGTACTGATAAAGGAACTACATTTATTTTCTTTGCTACCAGGGTCTCCAGCCATGGTGGGGCAGTAGAATATTTCTTTTGAGTATCATAGTTACTCAAAAGAGCTAATGAGTCTTTCGGAATGCCTTCTATTTCCTCCTGGATATGTTGAGCATCTGCCATCTCAGGTACACTATAGTATTTGATGGTGATCACCTTTGGATCTGGATCTAATGAATCCAACTCCAAGAAGACACTGGGAGTAGCTTTCTGCCTTTAAACCCTCTCTTTTACTCTTTGACTTGATCTGATCAACCAAACTTCAGTTTCAGCTCGATCTTGAACTTGAACTTGAACTTGGGACAAAATTAGTTCAAGTTCAGGTTCAACTTCAAGTTTAACTTTTCCTGCACAAGATTAATCAACACTTAAGTTAGTTAAAACAGAATTTTTCTTCTTCATTGTGCTCCTTTTTTGTTTTCTTTTTATTTTTGTGGCTGACTGTAAAGGGGCAACAGAAACTCTTTTCTTTAACAGCCATGCTTTCGTTCTCTTGATCACTCTTTTCATTCTTATGTATATATCATCTTCTTCTGGTACTGTCCAATCTAGTTCAGGGATAGGGAGGGTTTCAACCTTCTCTGAGTATTGAGAGTCTAAGGCATTGGTTTCACTGTCTTCCTCTACCCCATCTATATCCATATCCAGCTTGAAGGTGGTGATTTGCTTCAAAGTGAAACGGGACCACAGTCTTTTCCTTATCTCCAGTTCATTGGAACAGTTGACCCAAAAATCTTCTAATTCGGGGATGTGCATGAATGTTTCTGGGACATTCAGATTTGCCCCTACAAAGCCTCTATAATCAAAATTGACCCTGGGAGTATAAGTCTGTAGAAAGAGGGTATCCAATTCTTCGTTTATATACATATCATCTTGGAGACTTTTGTACCTATAATACCCTAGTTTGATAGGGAAAAGAATACCTGAAGTTTTCTTTGAGGTCCCAGATTTTTGTTCAACCAGAACAAGCTGTCTACATAGCTCCATTAAGACTATATCATCCAAACAAAACCTAGGAAGCCGTAGAGGTTCCTCATCAAATGCTCCAACTCTAAGGTATGTAAAACTAGGAAACTGTATGAAATAATAGCCATAGTTATTGATCACCTGTTTAGCTTCTTTAGAAAGCCTGCAATTTTCTTTTCCCCGCAATTCATAAATTAACTTTCCTGAAAATATTTCATTTACTATTTTGAACAAACTGGAGAAATTTTCTTTCTGTAAGCATGTGAAGTGATCATATATTTTCATATCACATGTCCATACTTCATGAGGTAATCCCTCCCAAGCCCTGCGACATGCTAAGACATAAACAAGGTAGGAATACATATAAAATGTTGTCAAATTTGTCACATTTAAGAGATTTCTATGGAGTTCTTTTTCTATTAGGTTAGCCTAGTCTATAAACTTATCTCCTTCTATAATCTTCTGGATAAAGCAGTACATCCAGTTTTCCCAATGAAATGCATGAGGATTCCCTTTCACCCTATTTAGAAGAAGAACCATATCGGCAATGTCTTTTCGAAAGTGTTCAATTGTCAGAGGCTTTGGCAACCTGGATCCTCCTTTCTCTAGTTTCACAAGCCATGCCTGGGCTATTGAGGAACTATACTTCTTCTTATCTATCTTGTACACATGATCTGCTTCCATATAAGTCCATGGTTCATATGGCTCTTTGTCTGGAATTCGCAAGGCCGCCATTAACGTTTCTCGACTGATTTTGACCAAGATTTCTATTGACGCATCCTTAATACATATGTTCTTGGTGTCATACTTATTGGTGCACTCCAACAGCAGTTCAAGGAAAATTAGGGCTGGAGGAAATGTAGCGGCTTCTAAAAGTCCACTTCCTACTAGCTTCCTAGAAAAAGAACCCTCGGAAGCATTTCGAACTCTATTGTAGAGCTCCCCTAAGTTTACATTCAACAAGAAAGTGTCCCCTATATCTGGGAGAGAAACTAATAGGTGGGTTCTAATCTCTTCTTTAGGAAGCTTTGGATGGAACAACGGCATCTCGCCAATATGAAGAGAAAAGACTTACAACACAGAAAGAGCCTTTGAAAATTGAAAACTGCAAAGGGGAAGATTAACTCACCAATTTCCTACGCTACTATTTTCTTTAAATTCCTCACCACCAATTCCGTTTCTCCTTCTCTAGACGAAATAATTAACTAGAAAACCTTAATTATTTCTCATTTATTAACAAATGCCTTATAAGATCCCTAATAAATCTTCAGAGCATGCTCATAATGAATGCTTTTAATGGAAGAATGATTGATTTAACATGTCCAGGCACTCTTATTTAATCCACTCGATATTTCGGCACAAATATCTCAACTCCCAAGGAAAATCTCTGAAAGCACGAACCATCTGGCTGAGTGTGACAATCTTTGTATGGCAGCTTCCAAATCTTAATGAATACTTGGGGAGTTGCAAAAAAAATATTTCCTTTTTTTTGCAAGAGAAGAAAATTTGCCAAATTCTCCGCGTACAAAACATTATGTTACGAATGTGAACTTGAACTTGAACTAACTTAAGATTCAGGACTAGGTTCAAGTTCAAGTTCATCTTTGAGATTGAGAGAATCTTGAACGGTAGACAGAAAAGGGTAACGGGTTGAACTTTAACTTGAACCAACCTAACATAATTCAACTTCAACTTCAGCTTCAGGTTCAACCCCAGGACTCTTACTGACCCAGACTAGAGAACGAAGGCTGGGAAAAGAACGAAGGTAACAAGTTGCTTCCTTATCACCGCATAGTTGAAGACCATAAATAACATTTCACTGACGTGGTCTTCCATAAAATTCCATACACAAACAAAAAAGTAGCTGACGCAATGGCTACCATCAGGTCCATGATTATCATGCTAGAACATAGTACACAATGCGAGTTTCTTGTTGAGAATCTTACGGTCCCTTCCTGTGACCAACCAAACTTTGAAATGGTGTGTGAAATTTCTGATCCTAATTCCTCGTGGTATCAAGAAATCTATTCCTACCTTAATGATGAAAATACCACACTTGCCTTAACACCTAATCAAAAAAAAACCTTCATTCATTGTGCTTTCCATTACAAGATCCTTGGTGATACCCTATTCCAAAAGCACTTCGATGGAACTCTTCTAAGGTGTCTAAATTTTGATGAATCACAAAGTCCTTGTAGGAAGTACATCAAGGAATCTATGGGGCTTATTCTAGTGGGCTCACCTTAGCCAATAAATTGTTACATACTGGATACTATTGGCCTACAATGGAGCAGGACACCTATAACTATATGAATAAATGTGTGCCTTGTCAGCAGCATGTTAATTTGATACGTGCTCCCTCCCAATCCCTTCATCCCACCATCACCCCTTCGGCCTTTTCCCGCTAGTTCCTAGACCTGGTTGGCTAGATTTTCCCCAATTCTTTGAATGGCTATAAATACATCCTTTCTACCACTGAATACTTTATCAAGTGGGTTGAAGTTGTTCCTCTTACCTACACAACTAGAAAATAGATTTCAAATTTTATTTTGAACTACCTTATCTGTCGCTATGGCATTCCTCAATACATCATCACTGATAATGGAGGACCTTTGAAAAAAAAGGATGTCATAGAGCTGTGTAGAAAATTTGGCATTACCCACCATACCTCTTCCAATTATTTCCCGCAAGGTAATGGCCAAGCAGAGGCTACAAATAAAAATATCCTCGATAAAATAGTAGATGATGCTAGCCATGTGTTAGAACCCATATAGACCCTGAAAATAAACTTTCATGTTTGAGGTCTTGAATCTCTTTGAACTACTTTGAACCAAGGTTCAAAGAGATTCGAAGTGGTTCAGTTGCATAAAAAGGTTTGTTGGTTCAAAGGTTCGGGTTCAATCACAGGTTCAGAGGTTCAGAAACTCAGAATTGCAGGTGTGTGCCATTGTCAGACTTGAAATGTGAATTCAAGATGCAGATTCAATTTCAGACCCATAGTCTAAAATGTGAATTTTGAGGTATAATTGATCAATCCAGATTCAAGGGTTCAACTCAGAGTTAAAGCTTGACATCACAGTTTTGATGATATGTTCTTATATTGACATAATTAATTGGCTCACATTATGTTGACAAAGATTTTTTTTTAAATCTTTGTTAGATAGGATATCTCGGGTGATATTCTCATGTGATATAGACAATGATGTTGGTGTTTTAATTTGGTATTATTAGTCTTCAAGAGGCATTTGTTGCAAGAGGACACGAACACCTGTTGCACCTCTTCCTGGTGTTCATCCTAGGAGTCCTTTGTCAGATGAAATCAATCATCCATCTTCGACAAGCAATACTTTGTTGTTGTTTGCATTACTAAAGGCAGCTAAGGATAGGATTAGTAACTATGATGGGAAGAATGACAAGCCCAAGGTCAAATAAGCATGAGTGCGGGTACCACAATGAAGGCTGAGAGAGATGACATTTGTTGAATCCTCTTACACCGCAATCATTGAAATGAAGTTCCCCATGATGAAGCTTGGGCATATGATGATGACATTTTAATTTTGAAGGCAAAAAGTTCAAAATTAGAGATAGCCCGAGCACAGATGGCAGGATCATCTAGTTCCACTTCAGATCTAAGGTTCAATTCAAAGACATGGTTGTGGATGCAGATTCAAGAGTTCAATGATTCAAAAGGATGAAACAAGCCTGGATTCAAGTTCAAAATAGAGCACATGCACTGGGTAGTATGGTGAATATTGTGAGCCGCCACCAATGGTAAAATTGGTCATGCCAAAGATTGGAAATAAAGACTAAAATTTATAATCTCACTGTCATGGAAGAAATACAGTTTGAAGATTATCGATGCTATATCATTAAAATTATAAAGCTCTGCAAAATAAGATGCCTGTACTGTGGTTCTTTACTTTAATGAACTGCTACTTTGAGTAACAGTCTTGGATACATGGAGGATATACGCAAATTATTTGACAAAATTTCAATCAGTCAATGATCACTAAATTCATGTCAGGTGTTGATGAAGTGCCAAATGTGCCAGTTGCGCAACCAATTCATAGCTTGGAAAGTAAAATAAGTAAAGTGCGGCTTCATGTTATTGACTATGCTCTCATCATTAAAGTCACGAAGAACCCGACACCAAGCAATTAGCTACAGGAAGTTCACGCGCACTTTGTATTATGTTTGAAGATGGAGAATAGCTGCGAACAGTTTGGCCAATGTCGACACATGAAAGAAATGGATGATTTGAATGTAAAGACACATCACATAGGAACTATCTGACAAATGTGGATGCATGAATGATGTAGCTTCAAAGTACCTCATCATCGGGCATAAGCCATGATCACACTTCAATTAGAATGGAGGCTGGACATCTGTCTTTGTCTGTTAGAGAGAATGACATCTAGTGATGCACTAGTTGATGGGGGAAGGGTAAACACAGCATTTGGTAGCAATTGAAACTACCAAAAGTACGCTGCTAAGTTCAGAATGATGACCAAATTGATGTCGCAGCGGAGGCATCGTGACCACATAGAAAGATTTAAAAACTCCAAAAGCTATTCATGCCTGATAAGATGCTTGCACAACCACAGTGGCTGATCCCCTAATCAAGTTTGAGCTCAGAATGTTTGGAGCAGTCAACAGTTATGAAGAAAAAGAGACATGTCTACAGTTATAGATGATAACAAATATGGAAGAGCATCTGAATCCTTCAAAATCCTTAAAGATGCCACGTATGCAACTAGAGAGTCATCAGTGCCACCTCAGTAATTATGAAGATGATGTATTGAAAGGCTTAGGGATTTATTTTAAAAGCTGAGACTTTGAAGCAGCAGCTTGTTGAACAGCGATGACATTATAAGATTGAGGAATCTCATGGAAATAAATTTCATAAGTTATTGGAAAATATAAACTTGTAATAAAGTTTATCTCATAAAGATAAACCGATGAGGGAAGAATAAGAAATTTCCCGAGAATATTCAAAAAGATCCGACATTCAAGAAACAGTTACCAGTTATTATAACCAGTAACCATTATCGAAAAGGGGATAAATAGGCATTCAAGAGGGGGAAGAAGGGTTCCAGTTTTTCCAAACCCGAGACTTTGTGCTGGGGAAGGAATAGATTTTAGTTGTAATGCAAGGTAGGGGAGATATTATTTTTGGATAATGATTGATGTACAGGGACAGCATAGCTTTTGATGTTTTTTTGTGTTCAGAGAAGGAAATGTCTGCATATTAATTTTTAAATGCTCTCTTTTTTATCAATGTTTATCTTTGAATGATATTGGTATTTTTGAATGCACACCTGTTATGTCAGATCATCAACATGATCATCTATGGACTTTGTGTTGTAGTTTTTTGTGTATTTGGAAAGAATATCTCATCTTTCTTTCTCAGCTTCTTTCTATAGTGTGGTTTTTAGATAGATAATTTATGTAGTTTTTAGTTTTTTTTTTCTTTCCAGTTGGTTAAATCTTTCACTTCTATTTTGTGTTTACAAATAGAAGTTAGTAAACCTTTATTTCTTTCAGGTTAAAAGCATTATCAGTTTTGGTGCAAACTTATTCATTGTAAATCTTACACGGAGAGCTGTACTTGGTTAATTCAGAGGGCACTTACGTTCTTCATAGCGAAGTGACCCAACTGTTGGTGCTGGTTGAGTCTTCTTATTTGGGCATTTTGGGGTCAATTTGTAATCATTTTCTTTGAAGACAAATATGTTCACCAACACCATGATTGGCACCTTTGCCTCAATCCTACCCTTTGGTCCTATCGCACTTCCATCTGTACCCCCATTGGAGCCACTCCATTTTCCCTTGTCTACGGTACCGCGGTTGTTCTACCCACTGAAATTGAGCTCCCTTGCCTCAAAATTTATATCAATAATATGTTGTCTGAAGAAGAATACAGAGTTGCTCTCTTGCAAGAGCTTGAACTCCTCAATGAGAAATGCCTCAATTCCCTAAACCACCTCCGCATGTATCAAAATTGCCTTCACCTTTAGTTCAACAAGAAGATCAAACCTCATCAGTTTAAGGTTGGTGATCTCGTCTTGCAGCACAACATGAAGAACCTCTAGAACCGTGAAAAGAAAGGAAAATTTAAGCCTAACTGGTTGGGGCCCTTCATAGTCATAGAAAAGCTTGGGTCCAGAGCTTATCAGATTACAACAATAGAAGGAGATCTGGTTCTTGATCTTGTAAATATCTTGCATCTCAAGTGCTTCTATGCTTGATCCTTTAGATCTCCATTATACAACAGAAAATAGTCAAAATCTAAAAACATTAGAAAAGCATAAAATCCAAAAACATTGCAAAAAGTCCTGAAAAAATCAAAAAAAAAAAAAATTAAAAAAGCATAAAATAGAAAAAAGATTAAGAGAAATAAAAATCCATCCATTTGTGAAAACCACTTTGGTGGCACAATGGATAAGTACCATGGTGAAAACCTATCTCAGGTGCCATGTATAGTCAAATCCAACATCTGTTTCGACCATTCCCTTTTGCAGAATCCATCTCCTTTTCATAATAAAATCCTACCCATATCTGTGCAGGTAGTCTCCTGACCGCTTTCCACTTCCATAGTAAGATCACATCCCCGCATGGTTGAGCTTACCCCATAACACTAAGGTTTATTCCAGACATAGTGATCATGAACATTTTTCACCAAATCAGCAGATAGATTGACTTTCTCAGCAGGATGCATCTTTTTCCTATAAGGATGCATCCTTCCGATGTTGGCTTCTCAATCAATCATCACATCAAACCTATTCATGGAAAGAACTTTTGGACTGAATGACCACTTAGTCAGGATGCCTTTTTGCTGATTTTATCTTTTGTTTAAATATGTCCTTCTAATGGTTGTCTCAATCTTTAATATCGTGGTCCGTCGTGGAAAGTTCCTATTGGAATACATGTCATTTGCAGTATGATCTATTTTTCATAGATTGTTAGTGCATTTATGTTTGATATCCATTTATGACTATGTATGCCTCACTTGAGGTAGGATTCATGCATACCAAATCCTTAAAAAGATCTGGGTGTATAATTTCTCCTCATGAGGAACATTTCAAAGGTTTCATCATTCCTGATATCTTACATCCTTATTCCTAAAAACCTATTTTTCTGAGAGTCTATTCTACGTAAAGGAACCATGTCACTTGTGTTTTGTAACACATGGTGCATACCTCCTCTTGCAAAATCAAACTAGGGTGTGCTTTCCAACATTAACATAATATAAATCCCATGCAAATCATGTAGTTAAGTTGCATTATAGTTAGGTCATATTTCATATTGCATTTTTCTCTTGGCAAGGTTTATGTTTATTCCCCCTATCCATCTACCTAAGTGATCCTATCAGACCTAATTAATACACACAAAAACTTTATCCTCATGTGTTGTATTACATCTATGTCATTTCGTTGCATTCATTTTTGTCTCATTGTCATTTTCATTGCATTAATTGCATTCCTTAGGTTCATCTCAATTAGTTTTATTTTCATATCAATTACATCTCATTTTCATTTTAGTTGCATCAAGGTTCAATCATTTCATTGCATTACCTTTTCATTTCATTGCATTTAGTCATGCCATTTCACTACATTGTCATTTCATCATTAGTTGCATTTCATTGTATTCATTTCATTTCCTAGCATTTCCATTTAGTTTCATTCATTTCATTATCATTACATTTCATCTAGTTATGTATCATTAGTCATTACAAATCCATTATCCATTAGGTTATTTCATTAATCATTACAAGTTGCATTGTTAATCCATTTTCCATTACAAATTCATTAATCATTATACATTTATGCATTTATTATACATTCCTTACTCATTAATCATTAAGCCCATTTACAAAACCATTACATTTTCATTACATAAACATCACATTGAATCTATAAGCATAAAATCCATTACAAGTATCCATTTATAAGAATTAACATATATATCATTAAACACCATATGCATCACATCCCTGCATCACATATAGGTCAGCATAATCATATAAATCCATCACATCATGCATGTCAATCATAAAATCATAAACATCTGCATATAGAATGATAAAACATCCATAACACAAGATAGGTTCACCGCAATAAATGACCATATATATATCAAAAATGTATATTATATAGTGCATCAGTCCATTGTACATCATACATACATGTCTACATCTCAAAACTACAAATTTGTGTATCAGAGAAGTATGATAAATCATTATGGGGGCTACGATGGTCCCGCACCCCCTCCCCTCTGGGTGGACAGGGTGGAAATCCCACTGATCCCTGTGAGTCTCAGCATGTACTCTGTGACACATATCTCTCTGTATATGTCGGCTCCCGTTGTCCCTCTGGTACCACCCCAAAATATAGGCCCATATAATATGTGTCTTCTCATCCTCTCCTATTTGCCTCCCTATGTACTGCAAAAGCATCCGCTAGCACCTGACTCACTCCCCCGGCTGTAGCCACCTGTCGGGCTATATCCTGCTATGCTCGGTAGGTCTCATCCTGTCTTTATGCAACATCTCATTGTGTTGTGAGGGCCTATATATGCTCTTCCATGTTGGCATGCTCTTCTCTCAAGGTATCCTCATCTTGTCCCCCTATGGAGAACTCCCTGTTGTCTACTTGTTCCTGCAGTATGTCTAATGCTATTTATGCACTATCTTCTCAAGCAGTCTCTCCAGCTAATACCCTTATACATGGGTCAACTCCATTTGTACACTGCTCTTTGTGGCCTGAGAGGTTACCAGTTGTTCCTATACCCTAACCAGCTCCACTTGTAAGCTACTCCATGTAGCTTGAGATGTGTCTAGCAACCCTTGTACTCTCCTCATCTCAGTCTGTAGGTTGTCCCGCTCTGCAACCATGATATCATAAACCTTCTAGGATATATGGAGTGTTGGTGGCCCCTGTAGTATCTTCCCCTATCCCTGTGCCTAAATTGGTGCTCCCTATACCTGTGGCCCATGTTTTTCCTGTCCCTGAGGTCCCTGTACATCTGGGATGACGGGTGGAATCCTTTCGGTTGGCACCTATACATGTCCTCATCACCTCATGATAGATACCCTAGGATGGACTCTCCTCCCTTCGGCCCCTCCTTGATCTCCCCCATCCTCATCATCGTCCCCATCCTTTCCACCGCCCTCCTCTCCCCCAGCCAATTTCTCATCTGCATGCACCACACCTGGTATAGTAAATCTAACTGGCATGTGTGCATCCCACCATTATGCATATGCAGGATCTACTCCTATGTCATGTAGAGACTCTCGAACCCTAATCCAAGTGACTCCTATCATCCCCATCTAGGATCCCCTAGCTCCACGTAGGTCTACTCAAATCGCCCATATGCTCCCCACCTCCCGAGTCATCATTGGATGATGGAACCCATCTGGCATTGCATCTTGGAGCTTCCATATCTGTCTGTGCACTCTCGAAGGCATATATTTGCATATCACATAGGAAGTGTGCCCAATGATCCAGTAATCGCTCTAAACATATCTAAGGTAATATAAATCATAAAATTCATCCTCTGTGTACACCTATTGTTGTGGGTCCTGGTGACCCCAATCCTTGCTCCATGCATAGGGTTTCCACTCTATCTGACCCATCTCATCTAGCGTCTGACGTCAATATTCTATCGAGTCTGTCGACTCGTAGCTGATAGGAGGTTTGTACCTGTAGGGAAAAGGCTCATAAGCCTCCCTCATCTCCTACATCCTTATAGGGTGTATGACAGCAATGTGATCTCATTCCCACACTAATAATAGTGTGCACCCTAATCCCAGTTCCCTACCCTTACGGTTGGTGCACATGTGTAAGTTGTAGTACAAGTGCCCAAGGATGGAGTATCCCCAGCAATATTGTGCCCCCTCATCCTCCACCATGTTGTTGAGGACTTGAGCCCAGCCTATAGGAAACCCATGACCTACATGATCTACCATCATGCGCCCTCTGATCAACCCTACCAAATATAGGGCCACCCGCCACAACCGTGGTCATACCGCCATAGCCCCCGCCTAGGACATCCACTACAGTGTCATGGGAATCTCTGCAAAAGCTCTGTCGAATTTCATCTCCATGTGAGGCTCTAAACCCTCGTAGCAATACTCAAGAATCATCCCCTGAATTGACAGTTTGTATATCCTCCACACATCATGCAGAGTAATCGTCGCTTCCCCTGTCGGGAAGTGAAATCTAGACATGGTGTTATGCCACCTCTTGATCAAGGCTGACATGAGTGCATTATGCACTCTAAGATGGGTCCAGAGATGGGGTACTCCAGGCTGCATAGTGCGACTTGTCCCTACTCCTCCACTGTTAGCTCCTGCGATAGTGTCATAGTCGTTGGATAGCACTCCCTAGCACGGAATGAAATCGTGTCCTCCTGCATCCATAGTTACTGTATCAGAAACCTTCTTTCAAAGTCTGGGGCATCGAAAAATACCCCCTGAGCCCATTCTAATAATTTTTTTATCCTTTTTAATCTATCTCTAGGTCAATCAACGGAGACTCTGATTCACCCGCATAGATGACAGATCCGCGCATCCGTCGATCCGCGGAGACGGCAACCTAACTGATTCACCCGCACAGACAACAGATCCATGCAGCCGTCGATCCATAGAGACGATGTTTTAGGCCACCACCTTTTCGTCTGTACAAATGGCGAACTAGTTCACCATCTCTGCTCTGATTTTCTTCTCCTCCCTTTCCTCACAGATGGTGATCTCACGATCCCCATCTGCGCAGCCGATGATCGCTGATTGTTCGTCTACGAGGATGGTGATTTGTCAATCTCTGTCTGTGCAAATGGTGATCTCGCAATTTTTGTCTCCACTACGGGCTAGTTTTTGACACCTTAAGGGCATCATAAATGCCATCTAAAACATTAAATATGTAAAGGACAGGGAAGCCTTCAACTACTCACTAGTGGTCCTGTGTCTACGGGTCGCTGGTAGGTCCTGAGACGCTCTCCAAGCTATGAACAGTCTCATACATCTGCCATTTCTTCTCACTTCTCTCATCTTTTAGCTCTTTGTGAGTGAAAATGACTTCTTCTTGGGCCCTAGTGCACTATTTATAGGCCTCTTGAGACCTGTTTCTCGTCCCGATCCCTATTTTTCACTTTGTTTCTTCCTAACATGCCATGCAATTTGTCTTTCTCCCTCTTTCCACCTTTTTCGAGAAAATTTTACAAAAAATTATTTTTTCTATTATTTTCTCGAGGGGGCACACTACTTTACCATCATCGCCCTAGGTCTTTATGGTCCTTCTAGGGCATCTTATTTTCTTTTCTTTGATGTGACACCGCATCAAAGAGGGGCAAAATGTAGACATCAAAATTTGTCCTTATATTAATTTAATTAATATTCTTGTAACATTATAGTTGATTTTAATTAATTAACTATATTTTCTATATTCTTCTATTTTATTTAATTAAATACAGTTCATTCTCTTTAGTATTTAAATTTAAATAAAAATTTAAATACTATACCTTTCTAATGTATTAAATTTTATTTAACACATGGCCTCCATAAATCCCCTTTTAAATAAATTTTAATTTATTATTCCTCACATTTTCTAACAATCTTCTAAACCTTGATTAATTTAAATTTAATTTAAGTTAGCCTTAAATCCTACCTAGAAACCTAGCCTACCACCCATCACTCTCATCCTAATAAAGCTACTTGCTAATTAATCCAACTTATTAGACTAAAAAGGTGATTCCTACACCTTTTTAGTGCTAATGAGTTGCTCACACATGTGTGAGAAACCCATCCCAAGGAAGCCACCCAACTTCCTTAAATGTAGCCACATTTTTGTCCCCACTCCATTCTCTAAGGGTCGCTCACACATGTGTGAGAAACCTTGAGCCACTCAAACCTTAAAGGCTTGAGTTTGATTTTTTGTATGGCATGTATTTTTGCCCTTGTGTCCTCCATGTGGTATCTATGTGGATGCCACATGTGCTCCACCTCATCCAAGCCCTTCCCTTCCCTCCAAAAATTTATAAATAGAGCTCTTGCCAAGAGCAAATCAATCTCTTATTTTTGCATTGTTATCATGCTAGTTTAGCTCTAGAACTCTCTAAGCATTTAAGCATTTAAGCATTTTAGTTCACTTTTATGTTTTTAGTTTAAGTTTGAATCTAGATATCACATCTTAGGAATAATGGAATGAATCATAGTTTTTTTTTTCAATCTCATGCACATCATCTTAGCTTAATCTTGCATTCTCAATCATGGTGAGAGCTTGAGACAAGTTTCTCAATACTTGTTCTTGAGTTCTTCACTTTTTGATCATTTAGTGGGATTTAGTTTATTGTGTTGGGAGAGAACACCAAAAATATCTCTAAGATCAAATAAAAAAGTCTTGGGTTCACTTGTTTGGCTCATCGGAGTTTGTGGTGTAAACTTATTTTCTTTTGAGTCTTTCAATGAATATGCTAACCCTCGTTGAATCTAATGACTAATCATTGTGTTTGCATGTTTTAGTGATTATTTTAGACAGGTAGCTTTATATCATATACAACACCTACACCACCTAAGAGGACATCGCAGGAAGAGAAACCAAAGGATTTGCCTAAGAGAATCACTAGATCCACCAAACAAGACTCTCCACCTAGGAAACAGGGGAAAGAAGTTGTTAAGGAGAAAGTAGAGGAGAAAGGAGAAGAGAAGAGCACAGAGGTGAGACAACTTTGGAAGCCTGACATGAAGATACTAGAGAAGAGGATCATTGAGTAGGGAAATATTATCTCATTGATTAGATACTATGAGAGGTATGATGCATCTGATTAACTTTTTATTGAGGACATGGTCATAAATCATTTGCTTGTTTTCAAGAAGAACTTGTTAGAATTTGAAGGTAGTATACCTAAAGATCTTTATGAGAAGTTAGAGCTAAGAAAATAGTTAGCACAAATTGAAGATGAAACAATTAGAACACAAGCTATAGAAGATATATTACATGTTGTTTCAGTTAAAGAGATGGAAATAATATTGAATACTATAAAAGCTTTTTTGAGAACTAAGTCAAGATTGGTGAAGATAATGGGGAGAAAGTATGATGAAGTGATTGAGGAAACACAAAAATTAGTAGACAAGTTTCTGATGGGGATTGAGCCTGAGAAGTCCTCACCTCCCAAGGCTACTAAGCCTAAAACTATTCTAAAATGTGAGTCATCAAGGGTAGCAGAAGTAAAACTTGATTCAACAGAAGTTGCAGATGATAGCCAATTTGTCAATACTGTGAAGCAACCAGATTTCTTTTTTACTAGTGTGTCTGCATCTTTGGACACTTCGTAGGATGATAGTGACCCTTTTGAAGGGAATACTAACAATGTTGCAGATATTGGAGGAAGTATTGATTTGAAAGTGATAGAGAAGGAATAACTCAAAGAGAGTGAAGTTGAGGAAGCTAAGGAAGTAGTAAATAAAGTTGAAGTTAAGCAAGAAACTCATGTATCTATTTCTTCATCTTTATTGTTGACAAGTGGAGATAAAAGTCTAAGCACTAATGTTGAGAGCATGGATGAGGATGAGTCTGTGAAGCTATCATACATTGCATAAGAAAGGTGAGAAGAATTCAAGGGTAATCGAAAGAGTAGTTGATACGTTTAACAAACTCCTACCTATACCTCTTACTTTTCAAGGAAAGGATAATGTAGAGAACTTGAACAAGGTATTGGATGACTTTGACAGTCACTATGAGTCCTTGGAGAATATCACTGAAGAGAAGGCAGAGCATAAATACTTAGTGAAGAAGTTGGAATAAGTATGCAAGTCTATTGCATGGGACTTGGGCATACTGGGAAAGACAATGACTGAAGCAAAGAGTTGTGTGTCACATTGAAGGAAGTTATACAGCTATTGTGTAAATCCTACCAGACATTTGCAGAATATTAAGGACATTATAACAAAGGACAGGCTGATCCTAGACAAGTTGATGCACAGTTGTGAGACCTCCTCATACACTGTATTGGAGCTAGACAAAGAAGTGTCTAGAATTTTGGACAAGTTGAGTGTGTTGGATACAGAGAAAGGGAGAGTTATGGGCAGATTTGGTATGCTGAAGAGTTTAATTACTCCTAAGTTATCAATTCTTGAGATACACATTTCAGACAAAGAGAAAATTGAGCAAGATCTCACTGGGAACATGCCTACCGAGCTAAAGGTAGAAGATACATCTTTTTTTGCACTAAATGGATTGATTCATGTGAGTCGTATATTGGTAAAGACTTAGATAGAGGAAGTGAAGATCTTGGAAAGTTCTTTCCAAGATGTGCTTAAGATGGTCTATATTTTTTTTGGGTAAGCAGTTGTATCAATTTTGTTATATTATACATTTTGTATACCTTTGTCATTAATTTCAAAGGGGGAAAAGAGAAGATATGAAAAATGTGCACAGGACAGATAGAGAAGATAATATAGTTAATATGTAAAGGAGATAAAGAAGTGTAATATTTTTTTGTATTGACACTTAGTCATTTTTCATTAAGTGTTGTCATCAATCCCAAAGGGAGAGATTGTTGGCAAGTGGCTCATCCAAGAGTGTTCAAAAACACATTAGGGTTGTCATTTATGGAAACACATCTGTTATGGATGATCACTTGGTGTGAAACACAATTTTGGGGTTAAGTCTTGCAAATTGACTAAGTCCATAAAGCGGTTTTGCAGAGTACAGGGGTATAGTTTTGGTTAGTGAGCATAGTATATGGTGAATGAAGACATGCGAGCTTAAGGGAAGCTATATTGGGATATGTATGACCTTCTTTTAAGGTAACTTATGTTTTGGAGTTTATCATAATAAGTTACAGTATGTTAAAGACATGTGAAGATAGAGTTGCAGTGATATAGGACAGATGAAAGGTTGCAATGATTGAGGGAGTATGACATGGAATCCAAATGTGCTAAGTTGGATTTGGATTATGTATTACCTATACTTTGGTAATGTAAATTCATTGACCTTGTAATTACTTTTTATATAAGTGTTGATTCCATTTTGTAATGTATTTGGAAGCTGACTAGATATGTAAAATATATTTATATTAAGAGCTTTTTGAGAAGCGAAAAAAATAGAGATGATGAATGGGATGAATGTAATGGATGCGAACAGATGAATTGATACATTGTGATGTTAGATTCAGATAGAAGATAATGTGAGCTACAACTGGAACTACCTCAGCATAGAAGATGTTTTTTTATGTTCACTTTTTATATACATTGTAAAGGAAACATATTTATCATTGTATGAGCAGTGAGCTCAGTGTATACCTTTAATAGGGTTTTGTAATCCCCTAACAGGGAATGTACTAATGTAATATTTTGTTCCTAAGAGGGCTAGGTCTCCTAACAGGGACAATATAATTTTAGTGCATATTTGTGGGTACCTTCCCCACCATGGTTTTCCCTTGGCCAAGGTTTCCTTGAGAAAAAATTCACAGTGTTGTGAGTTTATATGTTTTGCATTTATGTTCTTTTTCATTTCTACAATTATCTGGTTAAGTTAGAATTTATTAAGTTTAACTTTAAAAGTGTTGTAATATTGATTCCCTCCCCCCCCCCCCCCCCCCCCCCCCACACTCAGTATTACTTACTCCTAACACATTTTCCTAATTTGAAATATTTGTTGCATGTAAGTTAAATGGAGAAATGACTACTTCTTGAACCTAATTGAGATGCTCAAAAACTTTGAGAAAAAAAAATCTTCTTATTTATCTTGTTCATGATTTATTTCTTCACAAAGTATTGATTTTATATCCAAGGTTGAGAAAAATGGCTCCAGGACATCCCAAAATGAGTCTTCCTCATGAGACAAAGGTTCATCCCCATGCTAATTTTCAAGAACCATAACCTCATTACAAGGTTCAACACCTTCTAATTGTTTCATATTCATTACTAGTGTGGCAATAGCCATATCTTCTTCATCTTTCTCAACAAACGAAGGCAGCATATTAAAGTGAAAGGTAAAAACATATATTATCATTACATCTTCCTTGATTGTTACCTTGGTGTTCCAACATATTTTCTAACATAGGCATTGATATCTCTTCCTCATTTTCAATGAAATATGGAATTTTGTTATATGAATTAACCAAGACTTCATCTTGAGCATCATTTTCTTGCTCTATACCTTCCTATTCCAACTGGTTATAGTCATGACTCAACTACAACAATTCTGATTTCTCTTCAAGTGTAGATTTATCAACTATACTTTGTTCCTTTTTTACCACCAAAAAAATCCTTACTTTGCTCACTAAAACAAATCTCTTGACATACAATAGGACCCCATGAATAATTTTATGGAGTTCGTTGGTTTGTTTGAAGGAAAATGGGTTCTTCAAGAGGTTGCTCTTGAGGTATATAGGCTCAACATGCCCAAGTATAGGCTCTTGTAATAAAGGAAGCCCTCTAAAACTTGGAATATCAAATGTAGGAGGCATAAGAGGCACACCTTGTTTGAATCCTAGTAATGTGAACCTAAAAACATCTTTTTCAAAAAATGGGTTTGGAAAGGTAATACTTAATTGGGTTTCTTGCTTTTGTGTTTGGGAAAATAAAAGTCTCATCTACTCCTCTTTTGCATACACCTTCCTTGTATGATGCTCCTCATATTACCTTTTTTGTATCTCCAACTTCTGCTAATGGAGATAGGCCAAGCAATCCAACTCCATTTATTGTAGATCGGCCTCTTGTTGCCTCTTGATCTCACACAATTGCTTAGTCCAGTCTAGCAACATGCTTTTCATTTTACTAATTCCCATGTCCAATTTTGAAGTTGATTAGGATAATCATCATACTAATTTAGCATGATTTTTTTTCTTGACGGCGATTTTGGACATATATTGGCTTTCAGGAAGATGGTACAAGGGTGGGTGGTTGGTAAACATATTGAACTTTCTAGTAACATGCTGCTATAGGATCATTGTGAGTGAAACTAGTAGTATACTCAATATGATATGGATTATGAGGGTGTATACAAGTAGCATTTTCATGATATGCAGGGTGATAAAACGTGCTTTTATGAATTTTGACATGCTGAAACATTCAAAGAGCTAGAAAATTAGAAAAAAAAAATCTCATTTTCTTTTGGAACATACTAGCACTTAGACTGGTAAAACCAATAGAATTGATCTTAGAGTCATCAGGCATGTGATTTGATTGCTTCAAAAAGTTTGAAACTATTGTTGTACACACCAAAAAACAATAACCTTAGGTCTGAAATGAACAAATTAAAAATTAATTCTCAGTCCCACAGGGCATGCCAAACATTATTGTCACTAGAATGTGCACTTTGATTGAACCTAGTTCAATCATTTAGTGAAACATTGGAAGACCTCTCCAAGTGTGGGCTTTGATAATAGAGGTTGACCTCCGGAGAAGGTTGACTCCTTTCAATACCTCACCTAAACTATTTCTTGTTGGGAAAAGGGATGAAATGACTTGAAACAAAACTAAAATTATCAAAGTGATGCACCAAATTTCTATGACAAGTGTGACTACTTTACACATGAAATATGTTCAATGATCAAATTATACTATGCAAAATTCAACTTTCACATACTTACGCATAAATATCTCATAGTAAATTTGGAGTGCCTAAAAGTTTTAGAATGAAAATCAAATGTTTTTTTTTTTAAATAAAATATTCATAGGCTAATAACATAAACCATGACTTCTACTCATATGTATTTTCTACATAAAGGTGAACTAGGAATGAGACATTAAATTAAGAACATGTTAAATATCACAAAAATAAATTTATCATTATCAAAAACTTCACACAATATGAAGAATCTGGGAAGGCTAAAAAGATTGTTTATTAAATAAAAGATACATTGCAGCTGCATACAAGTCTGAGTTGCCAGTATTTCAAAGTTACAATGTTGTTTTTTTATACCATAAAGAACACAAAGTTACAATACTAACCTAAAAAAGCAAGAACCCCCCCCCCCCCCCAAATTCTGCGCTTAGAAATCCTTATATCAACTTCTCTCAAAGTGGATAGAAACTAGGGTGTGGACTACAAGGCAATTAAATGACTTCCACTTACTTGAGTTGACTAATTAGTTTCCACCTATGCATTTGAGAACTGTCTCTCCCACTTTTGACTCCACCAAAATCTCAAAGTGGCGTTTAAGGAGATATCTTGACCATTTCAAGCACCTTTTTCCTTATGCCAACTCTTAGTAAGGTTCCAAGATGAATACTAAATGTTTGATCTTGTTCAAACTCACTCCTAGATGCCTAGAATCACTCATATATGTTTAATTGTTGTCTTTATTCTTCTAGATGGGTGGAGGACTACTAATACTGCCCCTAGATAGTTAGAAAAACTTTAATGCTACCATGGATGTCCTTGACTGCTTCAAACTACCTCAAAATTGTGCCTAGATGCTCGCATCTGCTTCATTACACTTCCCCAAACTGCCCAAAACCATTCTCCATGTATATGGGTCATGTGATATAAACCTTGTAAATTCCCTCTTATGGTTTGTTGTTCATTTTCATCTTGCGCTTGAATACTTATTCGAGACTTCAAGGACCGATATAACTCATGAATCTTTACCTATCCTCTTTGACTGTCACATGAAACTAATGTCATTCATTAGGAATGTTTTAGGTTCGTCTCTCGTCAAAACTTCTCTGTCCTTTGGAAAATGTTCCAACGACTGCCCTATTGAATATCACGCATGAACAGTGCTTGATTCTTTTCAATATTGTTATGTTATTGTTCTTATAGCCTGTCTTCTTAAATTATTCATCAAAAACTAGGTTATTGCCAACATTGACCAGCACATCCAATGCTTCTTGTAGCTAGCTCAGGTCTGCAACTTAGTTGATAGTGTCACTACTCATATGAAATCCCCATTCATGCCCACTTTATGACCATAATGTATTTTCTTCATTATTAATGGGTATTGTATCATTTCTTACCATCTTCAATACAAGATTTATTCATTATGGCATTATCATGAATACCTCACAACCTCAAGCTTCCCTCTATAAAGCCATCTACATTTTGACAAAATACAAAATGTTCAAATAAAAGCATATCAAATGACTTCCCATTCTTCATTTCACTTTCCATTATTTTGATATACCTTTTTACCCCTAATATTCTCCCAACTCATACAACAACTCCCATGATATGAAAAATGCACAAATTGTAAACCACATTTATAATGTGATTGGACTCAAGAAAGTCCAAGTACCATTGGGAATGATCTCTTGAAATAGTGCCACTATTTTTTTTTCTAAGTTTTATGACTGTCACTCTCAAAATATATCATGTAGACTCTCTTCTTTTGTTGTCCACTGTGATTTGAGCTAAATATCTCCATTTCCTTTTGATATGAAGAGTGTATATGTTTGTTGTCTTTCTCTTCATTTTCTACTTGTTCTTAATGTTGTATTCCCAATCTATTATCCTCACAATATTCTACTTGTTCTTAATGTTGTCATACCAATCTATTCGCTTAACAATATTCCCATGTTGTCCCAAGCTTAAGTGATGGTGAGATCTTCTTATGGCTATCAATATCTCCATTTCCGCATGAGATGTTTAAATAACATGGAGTATTCCTTCTTTGCACAAGTTTGGTAAGTGGCATGAGGAATAACTTTATGGTTCTTGTCATACTAAATTTTGCCCTCTTCCTATGCCAATCATAATGCCTTTAAAACCTTGTTTACTGAAAGAAAAATCAGACTTGTCAATCATTACAAGACATCCTTCTATAACTTTCTCAAATCCATATCTCTAAACTCTTGTGTCAACATCATTCTACAAATATCTTTGCTAGCTGGGCACAAAAAGCATCTTCAATGATCTTGGAATACAACAAATGGGTTGATGCTCTTGGAATACTTTTCTATTGAAACAATGAAACAATATTGTTCAATGCTAGCACTCCACATTTTTCATTTCATTACTGGTGGGGAATGAGAGGGAAATACACAAATCCAATAACGTGGGTGAAGAGGATAAAGGAAACCACGTATGAAACTTCTCTTTATCGCTGCTATGTGCGAAAAGCCCCTGTTTAAAATCTACAACATAGGTCAAAACTGTCAAAAAAAAAAAAAAACGGAGATAGTATGCTAGATTTGCAACGTGGGTATAAACCCTTGAGCCATACACTTTCTCAATTTGCAACGTGGCAAAGCATTTGCGTAGAACCCTTCAATGCCATGATTTTTCCTCTTTCCCTCAATGTGGATGTAGCATTTGGACACCAAGAAGTGTCGGTCTCACACAGAGCATGGAGGACCTCTTTAATGCTGATAAACTAAAAGCCCTAAAACTCCCCAAAAAAGAATGCGATGGGAAATCTCAACATAAAAGATATAGCAAGCTAAAAATGTCTTCTTAGGCTTCACTTTTTTGGCACCTAAGACTTAATGGATTTATTTGAGCTTTCAATAAAAAATGACTATAAAGTTCCTTTAATAAAATATGTGATCAAATATTGTAGCTTATAGGACTGCCTTAAAACTGTCCTAGTGACTGTTTTTGTTAGTGGATGGTAAAAATATCAACAATTATCTTATCTAGATTTGTGGTATGTGAGAGTTTCAAAGTGTACAAATCGGTTGTTAAAGACTCAAATAAAGAGGATATTAGATTATAGAATCACAAAAAAAAAAAAAAAAAAATATGCCACTATTATTCTAATAGAACATAGGAAAGCATCCTTGTAGAAATAGCAAGAGGCTTTCCTTGATCAAAATAAAGGCGTGATTATTTGTTCATTCTTATGTACCAATCAATTAAATGTGTATTCACATTAAGTGCAAAAAGACTATAAGGCCAATGGTGTGACTAATGTTTTCTACTTATATTTGGGTTCACTTTGGCTTTCCTAGTTCTATCATTTTACATGGAGATTTGAAACTCTCACCAAATTCAAGTAGCATTATTGGTGAGAAAAGACATAAGGTTGAAGAGATTAATTGTTTCCATTGACATGCAAATGGCTAATTTGAAGGCAACACAATCTTGATGTGTCTCTTAAGGTCATATGATAAGCAACATCCTATGAAATTTGATAAAAATGTGAACATAAATTCAACTTGCATACAAAGGGGCATTCACTAGTAGGCTTCATTTTGAAACACATTTTAGCTAATTACCTCAAAGTGCATTTGATGTTATGATGGAATTGTAATCACCTAAAAATGGTCTAGCAAACCTATAGCCCCTTGTTTTCTATTAATTGGTCTTAATAAATTATAAATCAAAGACATTCATAAGCTAGACCCTAAAACCTAATTATGAGAGAACTTAATCAAATTTGCTTTCATAATTTTAATCCTAACTTGTTGAATCAAATCATCAATCTTAAAGCCTAAAATACTTAAATTGCATAAAACAATGCGATAAATCAAAAAGTTCTAAAATTCCTTTTAAATCAAGAAGAACCCATTCACACATGGGTGAGCACATGAAAATCAAAATAAAACAAATAAAAAGGGAAAATACCAATTTTGTCTTATTCTCCACAAGGTTGACCAACCAAATCACTTGGATCAAGCTCACATGGATTGAGGAGAGTTGCATCTCCACCGTTGCTCATTTCCTTTTGCCTCTTAATCTCAACCGTTCACCTCTTGGAATTTCCTATAAAAGGGATAGCTCCCTTTGCTCATTCATACACAGACAATTTGGAGAGTAGTGTTAAAATGTTATTTTCATTCTACAATTTTATTGTACACTTATAGCTCTTGCTCTCATAGTAGTTTACTTGCATATGCATTTGTAATTTCATTTCTTAGTGCAATGTCATCGTAACTTCCTTTCATAGATTAATGGTAGATGCATTTTTCTTTTCATTGATAGTTTACACTTGCATTTTAGCTTCATTCTTCATGGTTACTATGCATTTAGCTTACTAGTTCATGCATTTCATTTTTAAAGTTATTGAGAGTAAAGTATGCAAGTACATGCATCTTGCTCATGCTTGCATTTGAATCTTTCATTTTGGGGTAGTCAAGTCACTGATTCTTCATGTCCAATTTGATGGACATTCATGAGAATCACACTCGCTTCAAGTAAGAAGCAATAAGCCAATTTCAAGGGTGTTTATGCAATATTTTGATTCTTACTTTGATGTTAACCCTTTTGATGTAATGGTTTATTAAAGTGTTTGTTCCAGATTTGATCACACATTTTACCACACACACATTTGGCGCCCATCGTGGGGTAGAAAATCATATTTTTGCCTTATTTTTACAATTCTTTCACATTTTTTACGAAACTGCGTTCATTTTCGTGCGAAACTTGATTCCATCTCATATGACAATTCAATGAACAATAGTTTGTCTTATGGTGACAAATCTTTTGTTGTATGAGTCTGCTTTCCAGTTCTTTTTTCATTTGGGCCTATTCGATTTTTCGCACGGGCTTTGATTGGTGCATGTTTTTTCGTATGGCAGCATATTTTTTGTCATACGAGTTTCACTAACACTCTGTTCTCTGTGATTTGTCATTTCAGGAACAGGGGATATTTTTAGGAGTCTTATTGACCTGATTTACTAGCATGTGTTTTATGATCTTTTTTCTCTCTTCTTCGACAGTTTAACTATTTTTTGCATAACGTTTTGACGAAGATTTGCTTGCCAAAGTCTCACCAGCACACAATTTGCAAATATTACTAACATTTTTGTGCTTGTAAGACGCTTTGAAAGAAAGAAAAGTTGTGAAACTATTAATGGTTGTATTTGCAGGTTACCTTGTGATATTATCAACCAAACAAACATGTTCTTTCTTAAATGATTTCTTAGGCACCTAGTTTAATTAGGGTGTTGCTTGTTTGGGTTAAATTGAACATTAGGGGATTATGATCTTCTTCCTTAGGAAGAATCAGAAACCCAAACATGTTTGATTAAGCTTCGGCAAACAATACTTTTATTTTGGGAAAATCAAGTGTGCTTGGCATGTTTGGGAGAAACAAAGGGAAATAGGAGAGTATGCTCTTCTCCTCTTTGAGGAAGAATAATCCATTTCTTTTGTGCATTTACCTTTAGAGGGCTTGCCAAGAAAGAAATCTTTTGGGAACGACCCAAGTGGGGAACAAGCGGACCTAGCTACTCCATCCCACTATAATCAAAAGCTTCCTTCAATCCAAAGAGAGGGAAGCCTTGGCTATTTTATACTTCTAATACCTCTTCGTGTGTAGGGCCTAGTTGCCTCAATCTTGCTAAGCAAGACTACATTTCTCTAGGTGCATGTAGGGTCATTCTGGTCTCAATCTTGTTTACAAGACTGCAAGGGGAGTACATTCAACTTGTGTAGGGCTGAGAGGTCTCAATCTTTCTTGTGAGACTATGCATTTTGGGTGCTTTTAGAGCTATATTCCCTAATTTTCTTGTGAAACTACAAGGGATAGTCATGAACGGATGTCCTTACTAAACACTTTTAGATAGAAGCTACCCAACTTACCTCTGAAAGTATCATAATCTTTGTGCAAGGATCGATCCAAGTGGATTACTTAGATCACTTGAAGATTTTCACACTCACCATATGTATTGCCAAAGGAGTTTTAAAGCATTAATGTGGCATGAGGTATCCTATGCGATTCAATCATTGAGTCTCTTTTCAAAACACACAATATGCATAATCTTGGAAAAATCCAACATCACTTTGTGTGAGAAGGAATATCAAGCGTGGGAAAATATTTTGATACTAAGACAAATTGACTCTAGGGATAGAAAGTGTTTTATCACCCCCCCCCCTTTTTGTGTTTGATGTGTTTGAATCAATTGAAACTTGACACTTCCAGCAACAAAAACACTCTTGACGACACATCACATGTCTAGAAACTGACATTTGAACAAACGCGGTTTTAATTTTGTCCAAAAACAAGTGGCAAACTATCTCAGGTTATCCTATCATTCCTTTCCTTTAGAGTTTTTGTACGACAAAACTCCTTGGGGGCAGTAACTGGTATGGGAATTACAGAATTGTCGTATGGGAACTAGTATATTGTCGTATGGGATCTCAATCAAAATAGATTGATCTATGGTATCTTTGCAATTCATTCACTAAGTTCATTACAACATCTTATCTCAGCAGTTTTTAGTTCTTGACTACGTAACCTAGCTTACCATCATCTCCCGTCCTAGTTTCTCACATGGTCTTTCTTGTCCTACACTTCTCCATCAACAATCAATCACAAATCAACTCCATCACAAGTGTCATCCAGCAGGTATTCAGACCTCAAAACCTGATACCTTGTACCCCATTCAGTGAATCTTTTCACCCTCTCTTCTTAAGCTATTGACAAGCAATCATTCAGAACTCTTTGACATTGATACATCAACCTAGTTATTTTGGACTTGTACCCACAATTGTCTTTCATGGTCCAAACAAGAAGTCAAAAATTTGATCTCGATTCTAAGGGAAGAGCTACCGACGATCTTCTCCCAAGACTCTTCCTGTCAGAAACCAAGATCAAATCACAAAATCCCACAAACAAATACCTCAGTTCCATATCAGTCAATACATGTCTTTGATCAATCAATCTTGGTTATGAAAAACACATCGACAATATCAACTTACAATTGGGGATCCCAACATGATGAATAGAGTCACCACACTAGTGCCTCTTCCTTGATCGAAGAACCCACTGAACAATAGATTAGAAGATGTTAACAGGACAAACATTTTTAGAAAATGATGCACTCTTATGCAGCTTGACAAGGAAAAGTACTTTATGTACCTCGCATCTACGGGTGTCAAACTTCCACCTGACTTTTAAGTAGAGGGACTCAAACAAAAAAAAGAGGTTTCCCCCATTAGCATCCTCAACCAACAAATGCAAGATATGAGATGTGAATTAAGGGAATTAAAGAAAGAGAAAGAACAACCTTCTAGTAAGTACTCGCTAGAATCTATGTCCCTTCCCGTTCGCTAAGAATTTGCACATGCCACCATTCCCCCCTAATGTTGAAATTCCTAAATATGACCAATACAAATGGGAGGGAAACCCTCAAGATCACGTGAGGGAATTTTGTGCTCTTAGCATTGATTTTATGCATGAAAGGATGTACTTGATGTGATTGTTCCCCCGAAGCCTCACCGGCCAGGCCTTGGAATGGTTTACAAAAATCTCACCTGGTATCTAGACATTCGATGAACTTGTGCAAAAATGTATCCAGCACTACTCCTACAATATCTTACATATGGTCACTATGTTGAGTTTGTGCAATACTAAACAACACACCGACGAACCATTTTTTAAGTTTCTTCAAAGGTGGAGAAAAATGTTCGCAAGATATCCTAGACAAATACCTGAGTCTGAGAAAATTGACATCTTCATTAACAACTTGGTTCCTAAAATGAACTACGTGACTCAAATGCAAAGGTACACTTCCTTCAGTGACTTGGTTGACAGTTTCATCAAGATTGAAGAATTCCTTGTGAAGAAAGGTGAAATCACATTGTGTAAAGACACAAAATCGTCTAGCAATGGCAACGGCAAGGACAAAAACAAATACTAGAATAAGAACAAAAATGTGGTTAGCGATGGCATAGTTGACTCACCTGAGT
Source organism: Thuja plicata (assembly GCA_018584345.1). Classification (NCBI taxonomy): domain Eukaryota; kingdom Viridiplantae; phylum Streptophyta; class Pinopsida; order Cupressales; family Cupressaceae; genus Thuja; species Thuja plicata. The sequence goes on from MU225696.1 coordinate 235,877, forward strand.
AAAAACCCAAGGAACCAATATTTAATCTTTCTAGTAGCATCCAGGCTGCTAAGATCAATGCCAATGTTAAAAATTGAACCAAGAATACCCAACATGCTCAGAAGGACAAAGCACCATGGATGCCAAGACCTAAGCACAATTTCACTCCTCTTGGAGAATCTCTTGCAGACACATTGAAAACACTAGTTTCCCACAAAATTATCACAATAGCTGACTCAAAGTCCTAGGAACCAGCGGTTAAACCCAAGTGGTGGAATGATAACCACTATTGTGAGTACCACAAGATCAAAGGGCACTTGACTAATGACTGTATGAAACTGAGACATGTGATACAAGATTTGATTAACAACGAGACTATCACAGTTGGTGAGCATAAATTGAATGATGACCATAAGGCTTTCAAACAACCTCTTCCTTCCTACGAAAAAGGAGAGTCGTCAAAAAACCAAGGAGCTAAGGTAAACAACACCTATACAAGTATTGACAATGTGATTCACATGCTCGAACATGTTGATCAATCAGTCAACATTATCATTATCAAAGACCAGGACGTTGAGTCCGCCAATGTTGTCACTCGTAATCAATCCAAGGTTACTCCTATGGGGGTAGTATCCTCATCCAAGAAAACTGTTACACCAGCAAACAAACCATCGACATATAAGTAAACCACTTTATCACTTTCAGCTGCAAACTACAACTTGGTTGATTAGCTAGAATGAACTTTTGCTCAGATCTCCATTCTAGAATTTCTTAAGCTATAGTCATCGCACAAGGAGATTCCTGAGACATCCTTTTCAAAAACTAATGTGCCCAAGGACCTTGACGTCGATCGATTTCAGACCATGGTAAATCATATAACTTATCCCCACTACTTATCCTTCTCGGAGGAAGATGATAAAGAACTCAGTCACCCACATAATCAACCTTTTCATATCAAAGTTCTAATCCACAAGCATAGGGTCAAGCGTGTTTTGATAGATGGAGACGTCGGTTTGAACATTTGTACACTTAAACTTGTAACAGCATTGGGTTTCTCATAACATGTTATTGATCCTAAAAGAAAAATAACTATAAAATCATATGATGAGGAGGAAAGGTCATCAAAAGGGTTAGTTGTGTTTCCTATCAGGGTAGGGCTAATTGAGTGAGATGTCACTTGCCAAGTACTGGATTTACCTCTGGAATATAATATTTTACTAGGGATACCATGGATTCACGACATGCAGGTGGTCCCTTCTACATACCATCAGTGTGTGAAGTTCCCACACAAGGGGGTGGAGGTCTTTGTTTCAGATGATAACACCTACTCTTGCAACGCTTTAAAACAAGTAGATAGCATGGTTCCCCACAATAAGGAAGCATCCAACGGACAAACTTCTACAAGTTCTCATATAGCGCTCATGAAGATCTTGGAAGAAAAGTTAAAAATAAAGAACACAAGCATGGGGGAATATTAGTTGAATAACCTTCCCACATCCCCCAGGTCTTATGGGATGCCATCTCCATCATTTCAACCCTCTAGTAGTCAAACATTAGAAATACATGAAGGGACTGGTATGTTAAAAGATTGTGTCTCTCTCTTAGAGAAAAATGAGGAAAATGTTGTTCTAGCATGGCTTTATAAAGACAAAGACCAAGACCAAAGGATCAAACATGTTGAAATTTTTCCAAAGAAATATGAGATTGGTTATCAACTTGCATAGAAAATGGGCTACAAAGGGAAAGGACCTCTGGGAAAAGGTAAAGGGTTGTTGGAACCCATACATGCTGACTTTCACAGTCCCATGGATAAGATAGGGTTAGGATACTGTGAACAAGGATCCCACCCTTCTGTTAGCAATATCCCTACCAGTCCTCACACAGAAGTATCTGAGGATGAGAGTGCAGAAGAAGCGAAGTTTGTCCCATTATCTTTTGAAAGATTGCCTCACATTCAAGATCATGGATACCAAGGGGAAGCTTACATCTCACAATCATTCAGGGATCGTTACAGAACTCTCTTCTAATAAAATGAGTCCACATATCCGCTATTACAGGCAGAATGGACAAAAAATCAAGCCCAACAAGGTGGCTTACCTATGGATGAGTCCAATCCATAACAAGGAACAGAATCTGTAGATAGTCATCCAAACTGGGGGCCGCTTGTTTCCATCTCTCACATACTAGATCTCCCTCATTTCATAGAAGTGCATGCCCTTGAGGAAGCTCCAAATTGCCTCACCCAAACTCAGAAAAGTATGGAATATAACCCAGTACACCATAATGAGGCTCAGTAGGATGATTATGACAATACCTCTGATGAAAGTGCAGGTGTCTCTACGACACTATCCCAATATTTGGAGACATTTGACCACGGTCACATATACTATGACTACGGGGACAAAGCGGTGAATGAATTAGAAGAGAAACACCCTAACCGGGGGCAAAGTGTGGCTCCTTACCATGTGCCATATCTACCTCGCTCTGTTGAAACAGACTCTAATGAATATGAGTGAGATTCTTTCTTTGATGCCACAGTGGATATTGAAAGGAAACTAAGTGTGCGGAAAATAGTTCCCTATGGTAAACTCCCAAGAAGAGGATCCTGCAAATTCAGACTTAACCCTTAGCAATTACAGAATGATAATACAATAACATGCATACATAGAAAAATGAGAATGACATAATGATTTACCCTGGGGAAAACCTTTCGGTAAAAAACCCCAGCACTCCAAAACCAGCACAATGTATTAATCAAAACTAATACTGTTTACAATACACTTGCAATGCAAGTTCTTTCAGGAGATAATCAACACTTGAAGACAAGTTCAGCAGCATAAAAAATGTTCCAACAATACACTAACTTCTCTCAGATTTGCAACCCTAAAAAATGTTTATATCATGCGCTTCACTTTTTAGAGCAACTTCCAAAAGCAGCCATATTAACAGGAAGTACAGTACTCAACTGATTAGTTTCCACATGTCTTGCATGTCTTCACCCGTCATCAAAACTTCCACAATTAGCTCTTACAAATATTAATGACTGTCATAGGAATCCATCATAACTGTTTCAGTCATGATTACCTTACACATTGTCCAAAGTGCCAACATTTGGAAAATATCAAATGTAAGGAAATATACAAGGTTGAGACACCTTATTCCTAACATTCTCCCACTTGTCGAACACCTTGTAA
>MU225696.1:247289-288168 GCA_018584345.1 Thuja plicata
TTAGCTCCAAGATTTCCATGTTTGCTTGTCTCAGTTCTTCATCTAACTGCTTGTTTTCTTTGACTTGATCATCATAGGCATCTTGATTGTTACGTAGCTTTTCATCTAATTCTTCAATCTGATCCTTCAGAGACAAATTTTCTTCATTCAACTTTTTGACTACTTCTCCCAAATCATTTGAGGAACAATTCCTTAATTCTTTTTTCAGTTTCTTGATAAGTATTTGCATGCCTTCAACTTTTAGTTTTAGATCTTCATTTTATTTTTCACATGTGTCAAGTTCTTCAAGGGCTGCTTCAAGATTCTTTTTTAGGTGTTTCATTTCTTCCTTCTCCATGATCTCCTCAAGTGGTTAAACTTCTTTGCTGAGGACTAGAGCTCTAATACCAATTGTTAGGATTAGGATCACTGAGAGGGGGGTGAATCAGTGATCTATCAATTAATACTTTTTCTTATTATCTAAATCTTTACTTAATGCTTATGTATTGAACTTGAATATCAATGCAAGTAAGATAAATATACACAACACATAACACCATATATGATTACAGGAAAACCCAATGTAGGTGAAAACCCCTGTGGGAATTAGTACCCACAAATATTTTGTACTAGTGTCTTATGATCCTTGTTAGAAGATCCTTAACCCTGTTAGGAGTTGTCTTTACAATACATGAAGTACAGTGACCTTGTTAAGGGTCAGACCCTATTAGAAGTCTTTTACAATAACCCTATTAGGGGTGGTGGACTCACTGTCCAAATGGTGAAGGCTACAACCTTCTGGATATTTGATACACACTGTATCTGCAAGGTGAACTGCTGCTGTGACACTGCTTGTCTGATCAGTTCCTTTTGTGCGCTGATGCTTTAACCTCTTGTTTATCTCTACAAAAATCTTGTCTTTACTCTGAAATCTTCTACTTTAATATCTATATCATCAACATATGATAGATATATCTTTGCTGCCTTTACACTCTACTCTGCTTTTCTTATCTCTAGCTTCCGCAACTTTTCCCATCACAAATGACCTTCTATAAGTACTTCCTCAAAGGACATGAACATGTCTATTTTAGGAAACATTTTACCATGTATATTGATCACTTAAATAACCACACAACCCTTCATTAAGTCAGCTTAACATTAATTATAACTGCTTTACTCAAACCGAACAGACACATCTTTTCACACAGTCCGCTTCACCAAAATAGCTCTAACTAACTATCCCGGATGAATCAAGTCATGCACTTTTAACCATAGATTCTTAGGTCACTAAAAATAGCTAATCCAAATTTTAAAGTCTTGAGGATGAGTGCAAATTCCATGCCAAAACAATCTTTGTCGGCTCTTTCCATGATCTCTGTCCTGTTCTGGCATTCACTGGCTATACCTCTTCAACTGGTTGTATCTTCTTCATACTTGCAGATCTGATCATGCTCTCTTAGACTTAGCATGTAAACATACTCATAAGATTATCTTCAAAGGCACATATCATTTGGATAACAAATGAACACACGCTGATAAAAACTATAACAGTTTGTTCCTTGCTCTGTCCTGTTTTCTGTACTTAGCCAATTTCTGATCTTCTAATAATGTGTGCTGACTCCAAAACTTCATATGAATTTGTTGCCATAATGACAACACTAAATAGAGTCATATACTTTAGTATAGTCAAATTTCCAACATACTCTACAACAATACTCCCACTGAACTGGAAATTAGCTCAAAAAACTCGTACCCTAACAAATAGAACCAAAACTGGCCAGGCTCTTATACCAACTGAAAGGAAACTAAGTGTGCGGAAAATAGTTCCCTACACTAAAATCCCGAGAAGAGGATCATGCAAATTCAGATTTAACCCTTAGCAATTACAGAATGATAATAAAATAACATGCATACATAGAAAAATGAGAATGACACAATGATTTACCCTAGGGAAAACCTTTCGGTAAAAAACCCCAGCACTCCAAAACCTGCACAATGTATTAATCAAAACTAATATTGTTTATAATACAATGCAAGTCCTTTCAGGAGATAATCCACACTTGAAGACAAATTCGGCAGCATAAAAAATGTTCCAACAATACACTAACTTCTCTCAAATTTGCAACCCTAAAAAATGCGTATATCATGCGCTTCACTTTTTAGGGCAACTTCCAAAAGTAGTCGTATTAGGGTTTTACCATTCTATGAGAAAATAGGAACCTAAAAAAAATTTTGGGCCATGCCCCGAACCCCACGATTGCAGAAGAGTGTACATTACTCAACTGATTAGTTGCCACATGTCTTGCATGTCTTCACCCCTCATCGAAACTTGAAGAGTGTACAATACTCAACTTATTAGTTGCCACATGTCTTGCATGTCTTCACACATCATTGAAACTTCCACAATTATCTCTTACAAATAGTAATGACTGTCATAGGAATCTGTCATAACCGTTTCAGTCATGATTACCTTACACATTGTCCAAAGTGCTAACATTTGGAAAATATCAAATGTAAGGAAATATACAAGGTTGAGACACCTTATTCCTAACAGATATTGAGATTGATGTGATTCATAAGTGTGCTCCCCAATTTGAGCCAGGAGAAATTTCTAATGCCACTCGGACAACAACCTCTCCTCAGCATGCAACTCAGGCTTCTGAAGAAGATTCTAAAAAATAATGACAGAACACCCCTTCCTCCTAACATAAATTGGAACTTTGGAGATGGTAACAAAGATACTCTTATGTGGCTAAGGTCCACTTCAAGGATTGAGGTTGTTCCCATAAGGACTTTCATGGAGCGCATGGCTTCTCGTGAGGGGAATCAAAGCACTAATGTTAGGTCAGTTGGGTCAAACTTGCACAATACTAACAACTGTAACCACCTGAATTTGGTATGTTCCAACTATAGACCCTATTTTCCCTAAGTGTGATCATACCCCCAATTATGTCCAAACGACTCTATTACTGCTTGGCATAATTCTTCAAATCAATTTAATGTCCTAGGTGATTTTTATCACTGAATTATATTAACTATTCTAGCCATACAATTCAAATCAATTTAAACCAATTAAATCAAATCAAATACAAACATGGCTATAGTATTTAATTATAAAGGAATTAAATAAATCCCTAAATCAATTATCCACTTGCAAATAACCCATTCCCCTAGCCTATTTAATTTAATTAAAATGGTTATAGTCCCCTAATTATTAAAAAGCAATAAAATGCTTAAATAATTAAATTCCTATATTTTTAAATGAATTAAATAAGCTTAATTCATTTAATTAATATTCCCTTAAACCCCAACCTAACCTATCTCAACCACTTCTACCCTAGGTTCTAACCCATCTCAACCCATTCCACCCTTGCTAATCTAATCCTAATTCTAATTCTATCCTAACCCGCCTCCTAATGTTGTCACATTCCATTAGGGAATGATTAACAACTCAACCCACTTGAGAAAGTCCACTTTCTCAAGCAAGACTTTACTAAGGGACCAACTTGCCAAGTTGAGTCTTACACCCTTCCCATGCTTCTTTAAGGCTTTCATTAATGCCTCATTAGTGAAGATGCCTTAAGCCCATGTCTCTTCCATGCCTCATTAATGCCCAAGGCATTAATGGCTCTTACACCACCATTAATGAGTCCCTCAACTCATTAATGAGCCTTGTCTCCCCTCTCTCTCTCATTCTTCTATAAATAGTAGGCATTTTGGAGCACAAATAAGCCTTCATCTCATATTGTAAATGCATTATTATGTTGTTGGAATAGATTAAAACTCATATTTCATTTCATAGTTTATGCTTATGCATTGTTAGAATGTCCATTTTTAGACTAATATGCATTGTTCATTGAATAATAGTTTGTTTTTAATCAAATCTTTCATGCTAGGTTGTTTATGTCACTGGTATTTAGCATAAATCTGAGGGCTTTTATGTTATTTGCTACACTCATCCTAGTTAGAAAGAAATAAGTCGAAGTTATGGTTTATATGCTCATTAACCCTTGTTTTTCACTAACAGAATGACTTATTGAAGTGTTGTGTTGCAAATAACAGGTGCACAAATATACACAAACAACAATGACTCCGATAGTGGTGCTAGGATGAGTTGCGGTCTAGGTAGTTATTCAGAGAGTGTCATTGTAGATCTTCTCTTACCAGTTGAGAACCTTGATCTTAACAACGTGGTTCTATCCTTGGAACTTGTTGGATCTTTACCCCTTGTTCATCCTGAGCTCATTGAATGGAACCCATCTGAACCTTTAAACCTGATCTCCTCACCTAATGACTACACCATGGCTTGTTACTTGAATACCATTGAACCCCTCACCTCTTCCACGAGTGCAATGAGCGTAAGTATGACAGAGGGGGACATCAAGTTTCTCAACCTAAAAGAGAAAAAGAAAAAGAAAAAGAGGCATGAAGGTGAAAACCACTTTGTCGCAGTGTCAAAACCCAAAATAGTAAACCAAATGACATATCCAACAGTGAAAACCTCTCCGAGGCACCAGAGAATGGGAAACTTGATCTCCTACCTAATCATTTTCAAGAACAGTCTTCAGTATTGATAGAACCTACACAATCAGTCAATCTGGGAACAACAAAAGCACCTCAATTGATATTTCTGGCACAATCTCTATCTAAAGAAGAAAAAGAGGAATTCACTCAATTCTTCATTAGGAAGAAGATCAACTTTGCTTGGTCCTATTCAGACATGTCATGGCTAGACACAAATTTGATCATGCATCACCTGTCGATTGCTCTAGGGGTCAAGCCTGTCAAAGAGAAGCTTAGAAATATGCATCCCCATGTGGCACTATAAGTTGAATTGGAGAAATTGTTGAAAGCTAAATTCATCTATTCTATAGCATATGTTGATTGGATCTCCAACATTGTGCCTATTTCTAAGAGAGACAAATCAATCCGGGTTTATACAGATTTCAGAGATTTGAACAAATCTTGTCCCAAATATAACTTTCCACTTCCAAACATTGACATGATTGTGGACCTCACAGGTGGTTATGAGATGTATTCCCTGATGAATGGCTTTTCAGGATACAACCAGATAAGGATAGCTCCTAAAGATCAAGAGAAGGCCGCTTTCACATGTGCTTGGGGCACTTTCTGTTGGAATGTCATGCCTTTTTGTCTCAAGAACACGGGGGCAATATATCAAAGGGCCATGACCACCATATTCCCTGACATGATGCACAAAACTATGGAAGACTACGTGGATGACACCTTGGAAAAGTCAAAAAAATGAATTACTCACTTGGATGATCTAGCCAAGATTCTTGACCGAATGGAACAATTCAAGCTTAGCTAAATCCTAAAAAGTGTGCTTTCAGGGTGACCTTCAGTAAGCTTCTAGAGTATATTGTCTCAACTAAAGGGATTGAGGTTGATCCTGAGAAAGTAGAAGTAATCAATCGAATGGCAATCAGTCTCATCACACCATATCAGGTTGATTCGTCATTCAAACTAATCTGAAATAGAGAAATTTGCTTGGAGGACGGACATTCAGTTTCATCGCTTCACATCAAGTTGAATGCTCAAACTCTTCTATCAGTCTTCGCTCAATCAAGCCCGGAGCTGATGTTCTCAAATCTCTCTATCAGTCTTCGCTCAATCAAGTCTGAAGCTGATATTTATGGATTTATCTATAAGTTTTCGCTCAATCAAGTCTGGAGCAGATATCTTTAAATTTCAATCGATCTTTGTTCAATCAAGTTCAGAATCGGTTCTGATCGGTGGGATAGTTTCATCACTTCATATCAAGCTATTTCCTTATCCAATCAAACATCAAATGTTCTTTGAATCAACGTGTTGCTCGCACATCAATTCAAAGAGGGGCAAATGTAATCACCTAAAAATGGTCTAGCAAACCTATAGCCCATGTTTCTGACTAATTGGTCTTAATAAATTCTAAATCAAAGACATTCATAAGCTAGACCCTAAAACCTAATTATGAGAGCACTTAATCAAATTTGCTTACATAATTTTAATCCTAACTTGTTGAATCAAATCATCAATCCTAAAGCCTAAAATACTTAAATTGCATAAAACAATGGGATAAATAAAAAAAGTCTGAAAATTCCTTTTAAATAAAAAAAACCCATTCACACATGGGTGAGCACTTGAAAATCAAAATAAAACAAATAAAAGGGGAAAATACCAATTTTGTCTTATTCTCCACAAGGTTGACCACCCAAATCACTTGGATCAAGCTCACATGTATTGAGGAAAGTTGCATCTCCATCGTTGATCATTTCCTTTTGCCTCTTAATCTCAACCGTTCACCTCTTGAAATTTCCTATAAAAGGGATAGCTCCCTTTGCTCATTCATACATAGAAAATTTGGAGAGTAGTGTTATAATGTTTTTGATTAAGTAAAACGGGTTTTAGAGGGTGCCTGAAACCCGATACAAAGCTAAAGATAAAACAATAAGAACTAACATAAAAATAGCAGGAACAAAGACTGAGACAAGCCACAGCCAGGGCCACAGATAAAAAAGAACAGGATGAAACGCTGCAAGAAGAAATAAGACATGGAAATCCAACAGCCCAGAATCATCCAACAGAGGACTAGCATCCAACACTCAAAGCCACAAGAAGGGTCATTTCTTCCCCTTTTGGGATCAAAGGGCCATATCAAACGTGGGCAAATGTTACAATGTTTTCCCTTTCACAGTAGTCCACCCAACATCCAACTCATTCTACAGTTATAATGTTATAATGTTATTTTCATTCTATGGTGTTATTGTGCACTCATAGCTCTTGCTCTCATAGTAGTTTACTTGCATATGCATTTGTAGTTTCATTTCTTAGTGTAATTGCATCTTAACTTCCTTTCATAGATTAATGGTGGATGCGTTGTTCTTTTCACTGATAGTTTACACTTGCATTTTAGCTTCATTCTTCATGGTTACTATTCATTTAGCTTGCTAGTTCATGCATTTCATTTTCAAAGTTCTTGAGAGTAAAGTATGCAAGTACATGCATCTTGCTCATCCTTGCATTTGAATCTTCCATTTTGGGGTAGTCAAGTCACTGATTCTCCATGTCCAATCTGATGGACATTCATGAGAATCACACTCGCTTCGACTAGGAAGCAATAAGCCGATTTCAAGGGTGTTTATGTAATATTTTGATTCTTACTTTGATGTTAACCCTTTTGATGTAATGGATTATTAAAGTGTTGGTTGTAGATTTGATCACACATTTTACCACACACGGGAATAACCATAAAAAAGAATGGATTGATTCTAGTATGCTCAAAGTTAAGAAATTTGGGGAGATGATAAGGCAAATTCACATCCAAATACTAAAGAGATTGCCAGAGTCTCAAACTAAGTACAAGGCAAGGCAAGATCAACATAGGGTTGCTAGCTCTCCAGGTCCGCTTGTTTCTCCCTCTTCTGCTAGGAGGGATCCGGGATCTAAATCTCTACAGGTCAAGCCTGTGTTGGGTGTTGGTAATTCTGTGGATTCTGGGAAATCGGTTATGGATCCCCTATGTTGGCAGGATGTGGCTGCCAAAGTGGAGGAAGGCTGGATTACAGTTAAAGGTAAATCTTTCAAGAGATCTTCGCCTTGCTTTGATATGACACTCTGACCCCATAAGAAGGGGTCTAAAGGTTGATTGATGTTAGGTCGCGGCCTTCTTCTCTTGGCTATGTGCAACAGATGTATTAGTGCTTTATCTTCTTTTTTTTGTTGTTGTTTTTCTAGTCTGGGGCTGTTGGCTTTCTTTGCTGGTAGTCTGTGCTGGGGGGGTCCTAAACTGACTATCTCCTTTTCCCTTGGTTGCCTCTTTTTGAGTTGAGCTTCTATTTCCTATCTCATTGTTGGTGTAAAGGGTTATGGGTCCCTTCAAAAATTGTTTTACCCTTAATCGAAAACATAGGGTTGAGCACAAGTTCCAAATTGAAAACAAGGTGTAATTTTAGTAAGAAAATAAACAAATTCAAAGCATAGCTAACAAACTTCATGTTAGACCCACCCTACACATGAAGCTATACTCGATTGTAATTTTTTGAAACTTACATCTCTTTAAGCCTTTCTATTGCATGATAAAGAGAAAGGTCTTTATTGCTTTTCATTAAGCACATCACACCTAATGCTCAAGAAGAGTTGGACAAAGATGATGTTTTGTAGAAGATGAGAGCACCAAAGAGAGAATGGCAAGGATGTTGGTAAGTAGGGATGAAAGGAAAATAGTCAAGCAAAGGCAAGTTGCATTCAAGAAAGAGTGAAGGAATTGTTCCTTAATCTCGAGCCCTTTAAGCTTTTGGGAACCCAAAGCATCTTAAATAGGGAGGTGGGAGTTGAATTAAATTGTCAATATGTTGAATCCAATTCCAAATTATGTAACTAAATTCACTTACTAGATTGTACAGCTAGGCTAAGTGTCTTAAGACACCCTCACACACTCTTGAGACACCATTTCAAAGATAACATAATATCTAAGTCTATACAAGGATTATTAAAGTATAGAAGAATGTTTAATAATGATCTAAACACCCTAGGTCCATAAGTAGATGAAAACATTCCACTTATTTTTGAGCTTATATTTGTCAAGTTGAATGAACTTGAAACAAATACCCACTATACAAAACAATACATACAGATGATTTGTACTCAATAAACCCCTCTTCTATTCAATTGTAAATGTACATAAATAGATCATGTAGTTCATCTCAGTTTAGCATTTTGGACTTGTATCATATATACATAGTAGAGTAGAGTAGGTGACTGAATTGTAGAAGTTACATAACAAAGCAAAGCTTAAGATAGCATCATAGAAGTGTCATTAGGCTCCACAATGTTCTAAGTGGTCTCAAGAATTCAAATTAGCTTGTAAACCCTACAAAGAGATGGTGGCATTAAAAGAAACATACTTTTCTTCTAGTTTCTTCAAACAATGGGATGCGTTAGATGATTTTTAATGTTTAAATTTATTCTACTAGTGACTTCAGACATACATTGCTTAGGGCAGGTCCCCATTTTTAGCAATAATTTGTGGAGCAGGTGTACCCATAGATGCTAAACTTTGCTGCTTATTTTTAAGCAGTGCTTGTGAATAGTATTTTTATATAAAAAAATTAAATTGCGGACACAAACTTTATGCAAATAAAATGAATGAATTAAAATGGTGATGCCAAGTGTCATTTTTTCCTATTTTTTCTCAATAAGCAGTGCTGCTTATTTTCAGCCCCTCCCTTTTTTTCAAAACTTAATTTTAAGTTATAAGCACAACTGCTTCAAAAAATAGGGAAAGATTCTAATTTATATTTCTGCCAGAATTAAAAATTTATATGGGAACACTCTAACTACTTAAAATTAAGCAGATTTGGCTCTTACGCAGCTGCATGGGGACATGGAATTAGGGTAATCTTTAATATTAAATTTGGCTTTCTTGCATCTTTCAATTTTTATTTGCCTTCAATTCATGGATTAAACTGTCTACAACACTTTAGCATCACAATTCTAAGGCAAATTATATTCTTTCTAAGCAGATTACTAAGAAGACACGTAATTCATTAAAGCAGCTACCAATTAAGAATCATGTTGAGAAGTTAGTTACGGAACATCTCTGCTAATTATCAATCAATCGAGTCAAGTATAATTCCAAGTCCAACTCGTAAGATGCCTGAAATGAGCATATTTTATAAACATAAGAAAAAAAACACAAATACAATTTATATTAAATATTCTTTAAATGGGATTTATGAAAATCATTGTTTATTATTGCACGTATATGATCAATAATACATAAATTATGACAGGAAAATAAGTCATAAAATTATTAATTAACAAATAAAAAAATTTAAAATATAATCAAGTATTGGACAACTGATAAACCTTTAAATGAAAAACTGCTGCATATATAAGATCTATTTGACAGTTGCACAATAGTAGCAGCATAACCATAAAAATAATATGTACCCAATTAAATGCCCTTGATTATCTAGTATCAATTGGAGTTCACTTCCTATGGACACAACCTATAATACATGTTTCTTATTACAAACATTATTATTACTTATTGACTACTTGAATTTGTATCTCTAATCTTTTTCATTATTTTATATATTTTGTTAAAAATGATCTCTTTAATGTTTCTTAGCATAGCCACCCAATATACATGTAAAAAATCAAACCTTCCAACAATCTTTTGCTCATTAGATCTTTGTTGTCTAGTAGCCATGTTCGAGATTTAAATAAAATGAAAATTTTGAATTTCAGTGAATTTTCAACTTAATTTATGACCAGATATTTTACCCTTGGCCATAGGAAAACAACCCACAAATTCACAAGCTGGTTCCAAATTAAGATAATAGTTATATTGGACTTTACAATAAAACAGTTCAAACAATTTCAAAAGGTCAACAATAGAGTATCAAAATGTTAGATCCTAGCCCAGTTGAAAGTATGCATATGACTTTCCTTATCAAAAACCAAAAGAAACGTGAGTGTCTATGGAGCTACTGCCAAATATTATCTGCTGCCAGAGATCAATTTCTTGAACAACTCCAGCAAGATTGCCTTGCCAGTGACCAAAAATTGTAGTCTACCATCTTCATTAGGAATGGATATCACCCAAGTGGAAGCATCCTCCTAGGAGTGAGTGTTTCTAAACATGTGAAGGGAAGGGGAGATGCTGCAAGCTCCGAGTCAGCTCGAACTACCTGCCAGTAAACTTGCAGAAAGGGAAGCAATTTCCTCTTTTATAAGACTTGGATATTGCTTCCTCCTCTCTGCCACCACCTCATTACCCTCAGATGACATACCACCTTGCCTCAAACTCCAATTCTCAACCAACACTCTGCGACTTCTCCCTCGAATTTCCTCAAGCAATAGGATCCATCCTCCATCCCAATAGGAACATGTACCATTCCTTCTAATCACAATGTTCCTATCCAAGCTAGATCTCCAAGGACCAAAGTTCTTCTAAGCCTTGTCAATTTGCTAAGACCCAAACTTGCAACTATCTACGACAAGATTTAGGAAGCCCCTGCAATAACCAAGAGATCCACCAATTAGTGAATACATAATAGTAGTGTTAAAAAAGAAAAATTTAGGGTCAAGATTTGAGCAAGCACTTTTAACTTCCAATGACGCATAAAGCACTTTGACATTACATTGACAGCTAAAAGTGAACCACCTAAAATGATCAAATTTCAATTCATCTACCCTCTACAATACCAGTTTACCAATTCACCTTCATTATTGATCTTGAGAGTTATATGGACTGAGAAAGCCTGAAAGAAATTCCCCTTACAATTTTTGAAATTTGAATGAGACCTCCAGTAACCGGCTATTTGGGATTTGCCTAAGAAACACTGTCAAATTCAGTTTCCAAAGTTTAAACAGCTCTAGTGGGAGGTTCCCGCTTGAGATCAATAAAATCCTCACTTGGCTAAACCCCTTCACAAGGGGATTCAAGCTAGTTAAATTCAAAAAATAAAATTACAGGGGAGGGGGGGCCTTTGACCTAAATTATTGGGTTACAGCCAATTTAAAATATAGATAAACTAACTGATAAAGGCTTACAGCTCTTTTCTTTAACTACAAAAAGAAATTATAGGGGGGGCCTTTGACCTAAATTATTGGGTTACAGCCAATTTAAAATATAGATAAACTAACTGATAAAGGCTTACAGCTCTTTTCTTTAACTACAAAAAGAAATTATTTATATACAGTTACGGACTACAAATAAAAACTGTGAACAAATTTTAATGAAAAATAACTCTAAAAAATCTAATGCCAATACAAACCAGGCCACCAGCCTATATACATAAAATAGAAAAATCAAGTTTATAAGAAAATACAAAAGTTAAATAACTAAAGTCAAATTGTAAATAACTGAAAATTCCCTTCCACAATCCTCTTTAAGGCACCAATTGTTTCCATTTCTTCGTAGCAATTAAAAATTCCTCTGCAAGTCCCTGCATATAGATGCACAAAGGCATGAAATTTGTCCGTGCACATCCATAAGCAAGAAAGATAGTTTTTGAATAAGAAACCATTACTTGAACTTATATAAATGTGGGAGTAAACCTTTTTCTGCCTGGTAAACGTCTGCTATCTTCATACTATACAACTAAACTGTGAATATGAACAATGAAACAAAACCTGGAAACTAGTTTAACAACATTCTGTGAGGTAGCAACCAACACTCTGCAAGTTCATTCAAGTTGGTACTGAACCCTCAAAAAGGTGGTGAAAGTCCCAATCAAATATTTCACACATCCATTGCATCAGTAATTTCAACAATTGAAAGGATTTTTATTCATGAGATCAGATTTCTTTACGAATTGAGAGGGTTTCTTGTTCAAAATAACTAAATGAAAATTATATTTCATTACTTACCAGCTCAATTTGACAGAAATATATGGTATTGATGATGGCGCAGATCAAAAGTATTTTTCCATTACTTGCTCAGATGATGATCTGAAGCTAGTTTCACAATAATAACCGCAAACCAACATCTAAAAACAATGTAGAAGTCCACAACTGTGATATGAAGCATTGATCCTGCATTGCTGGATCTCAGAAATGTATGAAACATCAAAATCCCGATTAACTGGATTGCTTGGGTAGTTATCATAGTCATGTTCAACCTTTTCAATGTAGAAGACACTGTCTTAAAGTATCACATGTCTTTGCAATGAGTAGTCACCAAATCTACAGCTAGTAAATTGTTTAGAGTAGTCACCTCTCTATCAAGCCAAAGGTCTCAATCAAATTGATGATTGCAAGCTGGATTTGGAGCTGATCCTTGGCAGTTTGTTAAACCACAATCTGAGAAGCAGCATGCATGCGCCAAACAGTTTCCTGCATTTAGCATTGAAGATAAGTCTTTGATCACACACAACAATAATTTGAGACCTAATTTCATGGTAGCTCAACAATTAGCATAGCTGGATTGGGCTATAGGGTTACCTAGAAAGAACAAAGCATCATGGTTCTGAATATTATCCCTGCTATTCCATGAGGGAACTCCACGTCTGCAGTTCATGAATCTTAATAGCACAATTATGATAACCCTTTATTTTGGAAGCCTCTGCCAAAGGATCACTGATGTAAATACACAATTTATATCTTATAAATCAAACTTACAGACTGTCAACAACCAAATATATTTAAATTAACAATTTATACAAAAGATCAACATTAATAGTAATAAATTTGATAAACAGAAATTTAGATTGCAAAAGAGAGACATTGATGCTGGTGTTCAAATGGCAAGTTAAAAGTACCACAGCAACAGTACACTGACAATGGTATCAGCAACGGAGGCAATTATGCATAGCTAGATGATGTTCGATCAATAACCCGAAGTTCCATGGTTCAAAAACTCAGACTCAGCAAACCCAAATTTGACTGAGCTTCTAAAAAATACTTAAATTCCTAAAAGACAAATTATGCAAAATATAATTGTGAAATGTATCAAATGTGTGCCAGATATTGGGGGAGTATTTTCTATTAGGTTCGAATACAAGAAAAGTACAATATCACATCATCATGTGAATACAATGGCTGGCCATTAACTATGATATGTAGTATGAGTATATAATTATTGTAATTGAAAATCATCACCACAAATTGCATATCCATGCAAGCTACAATAATTTGCAATTTTCTTCCCTATTCTAGTTGGAAACTAGGACAAGGGTAATCAACTATACTCTCATACTTTAAGGTTGTGGCTCCACCCTAGCGTTAGATGGCAATGAATTCTCCTCCACCACATATTCAACATCTACAATGATGTCATCAAATCCAATGTCTCCTATTTCTGTTGTAGCTACACACTCCATAGATTGCCTCTTGAAATCAACATTCTTATCTTCTATAAACAAGGGGGCATCTTCATCCTACGCAATCCAGTCTCTATAAGGATCAATGTCATACAAGTCTATAGCTCCTGAGCAACTGTGCCCACCTTTCTTCTGCAAAGGGAAAGGTTTCATTGCACCAAAACTAGGTTATTGAGGTGTCTTTGAGACACCTTGTTGTAATTATTTGTGTGAATGGCCTCAAACAAACTTAAGTTGCACTCATAACTAAAAGTGCTACATAGTTGAGACAAACTAGAAAGAGCTAATTTTGAAGATGTAGGGTATTTTCACCCTAATCTTCCCACCAAAAACCTACGAATAAGATATTCAAACATTTGTCAATGAACAAGAATTGTCAAATTAACTTTTAAGTAAAGACTGCAGGTTTTTATTACCGAGTGTTTGTGATCTCCCTCAAATAGCTAGTGGCAAAGAAAAGAGCCTCCCCTAGTTTGCTTGTAATTTTGCAATTCCTAAATAATTAGGTCTCTCACCTCAACCTCATGTGTCATCCTTTCAATGCATGTTGAGAGATCCTCTATAACCTCACAATTAATATCTATAAGTATAAACTCGTCAAAGAAGAAAAATTTCGAGTTATGGTAATACCCTATTACATGAAGGGTTGGTGGAAATCGATTGTTCCACCTCCAATCAATAATCTTCCAAATGGAATCAAATTTTTCAATATCTCCCTTTTAGTGGTCTTGCATGACCTACTTGGCCTCATATATGTATACCATTAGGTTTTGCTTCCCATCCACCAAGCACAAAACCCTCACCAAACGCTCTAACACCTACAAACATTAAAATTAAAGCAACTCCTTAAAAAAAATTGAAGTCAATGGATTCAATTTGAAATTTAAATTAAAGTTTAGAAATTACCTTGATCTTTGTATCACTCTTCATAAAGACATCATCAAAAATTGTCCTTGCAACCTTCTCTCCTCTTTAAATATGAATTTAGCTATGATTGACTCACAAACATCTATTTCAAAGGTGTCAACATACTACAAATGCTTTGCAACATGCGTTGGTTGCAAACCTGTTGATGCGTGTTTTGTGACACTCGCCAACACAATATAAAATACCTAGAATTCTATCCTCTTGAACAAGGAAACCTTAAATGCTAAACAATATGCAATTGTGTGATCAAGGCGACCCCAAGGTTTACAGTGTGAACTAGCGACTTTGTGTTGGATATAACTCAATGAATTGATGTGATATTGCTGGTAATACACAAAGGGACTTACACAATTGATCCTGGATTTATCAACTCTTTTTACCCAAAGCAACTAGAACTTGAATTCTAAACTAACTCAATCTTCAAATAAAAGATAAAAAGAGATAAGGATTTAGAGAATTCTAACCTACTGCTACGAACAATTATGATAATGGATAACACTTTCATAAATATATTCCTTAAAACCAAGCTCTGCTTCACCATGAGGAAACAACTACACACAACTTGATGCAATCACCAAAGGTAATGAAGGATTTTCATGTTGTAACATTCGTCCAAATACCCAATACTGGTGCAATCCTAATGAGCATCCACAATCGAACTAGTGCTTAAGTGGGTTCAGACCAACCATACACTGCAATTTGCAATCAACAAACTTCAAATGGTACGTACCAAAGAATTCATCACATTTCTCCATTAGAATCAATGAACTTTAACTAAAGATTGAGAAGTAGAAACCATGCAAAATGCAAAAACTCATACACAAAGATCCCTTGTATCTTTAATGAATATTGTATATCAACTTCAACATAGTCTTAGCAACAATCTTTGATCTCCTCCTATTGCTACTACTACTTGCTATCACCTATCTAATCGTCTAATGACTCTACAAATGAGAAGGCCAAGCCTTTTATAGACCTCTCAATTACAATAAAGGTCTCAAATTGATTCTAAACCAATGGCCAAGAAAATTCAATGGAATCCCTGATTGGGATAGTTACAACAACCAGCTATATACATTAAATGCCATCCCATGAGGAGATTACAAATCTTTAAGTTCATATCCTTTCAAGGATGAATGAATGAGAAAATTGATTTTAGTATTACATCAAATGCCTTTCACATGTCCACTTGTGAATGAGCAAGATTGGATGAACTTGGACATGTTGACTTGGAATTATTTGATTAGTCAAAGATGAGGTTGCTACCTCAGCTTGCATGGTTCTCAAAGTGTTCTCCTTTCTTCATCTTTGTTTCAACTCCAATTCTTCATCATCATAGAAAAGTTTCTAAATTCTTATCAATATCTCTTGATACTCAACATTATTCAGCTTTCAAGTGATTGAGATGGTTTATATTTCCAAATTGCTTCATCTTAAATGTTCTTCATTATGTTTGGAGTTCTTCTCTTTGAATTGTTTGAAAATGTCCTTGTCTTAAGACTCCTTGTAGTCTTTGTTACCTCTTGTTTTTTACAAATTTGAATTAGCTCCTTTAAGTCACTAAATCCTCCTCATAGCGGTCTTTTCATATTCACTATTTCCTAAATTGACCGATCAGTCGATCAACCTTCCCTTTTGGTGTCAAGTCTCATTTATCTTCAAAGGGACCCAACCCTTGTTTTGTCGCCCTATCGTTGTTTGATGGAAATGTTGCTCATCGGTTTCTCGTTCTTAGTTCCTTGTTTCGCCCAATACCCGATCCCCGATAGTGTTATGTTAATGGGTTCCTCACTAGTCTTATATTGGTTGATTGCACTTTGGCGGTCCTTTTGCACACACTTCTCTTGTTCCATGATTCTTGAAGGATGTGATAGCCCGATGTTCCGATAGCAACAGCCTTGTGAGTGGTAACTTGTGCGGTGATGTCAGCAAAGTACTGATTTTAACACTTGAATGGACAGGACATTAATTCAAAGGTTTTATTTCAAATTTCAAAGAAGTACTGCAGACGCCGAAGTAAAGGTTTTAATTGCTCCAAGCACAAATAGGTATGCCACCTTTTCTGATCATTTGCATTTGAGAATTCTGGCAAATTTGAAGTAACACTCAAGAGAGAATGCGAAAATCAAGTTTGAAACAAGAAGCTTTCTTGCATTTGCATTTCCTGAGATTTTTCAATTTTCCTTGTTTTCATTGTAGGGGTAAGGAGGGATTGTTAAGCTGGCATTCATGAGCACCTATTCTTACTATAATTATCCTCTGTTCCGCTCCTTTTTCAATTCTTACTCTTTGCTAGAAACCCTAGCACTTTGCTCTCCTGTTCGTATGGCTCCCAAAGTTTCTCAACCTATTGAAAGCAAATTGGACCACATTAGAGATACACGGGTGGGGTCATTGCTAATGCACGATATAAATAGAAGGTTAGGGAACCCACAGAATTTCCCCATTGCCCAAGAAATTGTAGAGTCGGCCTTATCTCAAGCTGGGGGTTATCCTTCTACCATTGCATGTCCAAAATTAGTCTTCACCTGTGCACAACATTATCATCCTGACTCTCATGAGGTCCACAATGTCGACCAAACCTCAATAGCCAAAATTGATGCAAATAGTGTTTCCCTCGCACTACACATCCCCGACGGGGAGGAAGAGGTGAATTTGTCTCTGCAATCAAGGTGGGAATTCTTCCGTAGCCAGGCAGACTGGTGTCTTAGTACTATTGCTCAAAGTTGGTTGAAAATTCCTCGGTCGAGAAAATCTAAATTGCCTACTAGAGTAAAAACAGAGCTGTTCCGAGAAGAAATTGTGGATATCATTTCTTGTTGTGTTGTGTGATTGGTAGGCCTAATTCTGAATATTTCAAGAAGTGGATGTGCCAGTTAATTCTTACTATATGTAATGATAAAAACCATGTCAATTGAGCAAAATTTATAACCGATTCGTTGCATGAGCAACTTGTAAAATTTGAAAAAGAAAGGTAATTTCACCTGTGTTCTATGTTTTTTTATATACTCGTCATTGGTAGAACGTCTTGGCCAGGCCTAAGACAAGAGGACATCTCAAAGGGTGACCCCATTTACAATTGTTTTCCTCAATTACGGAAAGAAGGTATGAAAAGTTTTTCCCGCATTCATGATGCTTTCTTTATGATACTCGCGAGAGTTATTGAGGTATGTCCTGAGAAGAGACTCTCCAAGGAAGCTAAGGCCTTGGTGAAGAATTATGGCAGTTTCTATATACACTTCAAGAGCTTTTCATATTTGAGAGTTGGAAGTTATGAGAAGGCACCCTTGAAACTGCCCAGGTATGCCTAAGACTATCTTGTTTTCTTGGAGCTTTGTCGCCAAATGGCATTTGTAAATATTAAATATGTTTAAATGAGGAAGAAGGGATACTCTTTTCCCGTGAGTTTGTCCCATTTTTCATGCAAAAGAAACAAATATGCTAAGTTAGCTGACAAGCTGTTTGCTGAGTTTGGTTTCCGCCCTCTGCCTACAAGAACCCATTTTGATAGTAAAGGGTATGTCAAGAAAAACTTTTATGGGTCCACCCAATATGTCCATGTACCAAAATTAGAGGACTTTTGGGAAGATTGCGTTGACGAAAAGGAAGTTTTCAGAAGAGGCTTTATGAGGTTGACCTTGAATCAAATGATTGCTTTTGATATTATTTCCTCGATTCTTGAAAGTATTAAAGATGATGGCACCTATATGATTGATAATTCATATCAAAATGTTGTTTTGTTTCCTTTTCAATGGTCAGAAAATGACGAAGAAACAAATATCAAGGTTAGAACTGCTCAGGTCCTAAACAGATCACATGTATGGTGGCACAATAAGGTCAAAACTCATTCTAGTTATTCATCTCACACAGGGGCACCCAAAGAAACAAATGTTGACACCCAAACACTCCAAAACAAACCCAGGAACCTGAAACCACAAGCTGGAGCTTCTCGAACAGATTCACAATTTGGTGGAGATAATGACCCCCCCCCCCCCCCCCCCGCCCCCCCGAGAAAAATCAGAAATTAAAGTTTGTATGTGAAGTGAGTGTTGTGGCAGTATCCAAGAAAAGGAGCACTTTTGCAAACAAACTCAAGTGATGAGGATACACAGTTCTTGAATCAATTAGGGGAGCAAAGTCCTATATTCTCCTTGGCAGATGAAGATCCACAAACCCCTGTATCCAATGATTCTATGCTGTCATCTAATCTCGGTGTTAATACTTTATCAGTCAAAGTTCCCACAAATATCTCATCCACTCCATGTCTTAAAAAGGCCATTAAAAAGAAGAAGAAACAATACTCCCCAATTTTGGAAGCTAAAGTTGATACTGATACAATTGCACACCTGTTAGGTGAGACTCCTAAGCCTAAGAAGGCAAGGCAAATGGCCAGGATGGTAATAGACCCCCAAACTAAACACCATGTGCTAGAAATTGCCAATCCTAATGTGGATAAGAATGAACATGAGATTACAAAAGAGGAGTTTTAACATAAGCAAAATTGATATGGGATCCTCAACTACTAAAGGGGATATATACCATGTTGAGTCCTCTATCTCTATGCTATCTAAAAGAACCAAAGCCGTTAAGAAGAAAAGTTGAGTACTCACTCAATATGTGGACCCTCTCACCTCTTTCATCCAATCAGCCTTACCTACTGAAAATATCCCAACTAGCTCATCCTTAGGGGTATCAATTATAGAGCTTATTAATCTTGATAAGCTGGATCTGTCAAAAGAGCTCAGGTAATTGTTAAGGCAGTTGATGATTGGTCAAGCCAGATGATCGTCGAAGGATTGTCCTTTATTGAACATGGCTTAAGAAACTATGACACACTCAAGGAGACGACCAATCTTCACTGAGTTTAGCTGCAAAAGGTTAAAAAAAGAGGCTGGTAAGCTATCTACTGCTATCTTCAACGTGACCTGAGAAGTCACTTTTCTACAATGGGTACAAGTATCTTTGGAGATGATGGGAAAGAAATGTTGAGGTAGATATTATAAAGGATGCATTTCGTCGAAAGGCCAGGGATGACCTCTCTGCAAGTAAGGCTGACTTTAGATCCCTAGAGCGAATAAAGAATGCAATTGTGGTGTTAGACTCTATCAGTGATGAGATAAAGGATATCCCGTGGGAGATAGTGGAGGTCGGCAAGAATATGAAGAAATGGAGGATGAGAGTTGGAGCTACGACTGAGCCTGCTGAAGAAGAAATATCACCAGTCCTCGTTAAATTCAAGACATATAGAAAGAGGGCAAATCCATAGGTAACACAACAGCCATATGGTGATGTGGAGGATGTGGCGATGCAAGCAAATCAGGAGTTGGATGAATTGGAAGAGCTAGAAGAAGATGAAGCGGATGCGAACGCGGAGATTGTCAGTTAATGTTCTTTAGTTGTTTAATTTCATGCTTTCCTTGTCTCAAAACTATAGGCTTTGGAGGGCCATATTTAGATTTTATGCTATGTTTATTTAAATGCATTTTAAACCGTAACTGATCTTTGGGGTGGTTATCTTCAAGAAACCGTCGGTTACCTAAGTCAGTCTTGATACTGAATGCTTATTTATAGTTAAATTTTTGTTGTGTAGGGGTTAGAAAAGGATAAAAAAGAAAAGCTTGAATGAAATAGTATTTGAAAGTAATTTTCTGTGAATTGTGAACTGAATGTTACAGTTTATGTGATGTCTTTCTTCCTGTGTTGGATGGCATTTATTTTAGGATACTATCATCTATCTGTTGATTTATAATTTTAGTTAATTGATTGTTGTTTCAATATACAACATTGTGTGGAATTGAAATGGCAATTTGTGGATGTTAGGTAGACTTTATGGTTGAGGAAACTTTGTGTTCCATTTGTGTTATTCAAACTCAATTATCATTTACCTTTCAAAGAACTTTCTAGTTAAAAGTTTCCTGCCCTATTTGCTTTCGGGTTAAAAGTATACTGGTTATTTTTAGTTTTATTTTCAAATCATAAGAAGGTAGTTGCATCTTCTAAAATAAGCAGAGTGTCAGTGTAGAAGGTCATCACATCTAACTCAATTGTTGATTCAAATTGCCACTTGTTGGGCACAACACATTGTAAGAGTTAAGTGGTAAAAATCTACAACGAACAGATTTTTGGTGACTCTAGTGGTGAAATTTTTACATTGAATATTAGAATTTGTATATTTTGAGTCATAAGAATGACTAATTAGTCATGCATGGATGAATTGTCATGGTTCTCCCTCGTGAGAATATTTTTCCTATGTTACAACCTAACTTAGGTTTTCAAGATGATCAAGAAGATTTTATTTCACATCTAAATACAGCGGCCTGGAAACTTAGGCGAAATAACAAAGAATATAGGCGAACAACTCTAGTGCTGGACGAAGAACTTTCTCAGAACCCCAGACTTCTGTTAAGAGCTAGGGAGAATCCTAGGATACCTCTAGCAAGGAATCCAGTTGCTCCTAGAAATCCCCATAACCATTAAAATTTAAAACCCTCAAATTCAGAGGTTGGCAACTCTGTATATCCCCTCTTATATCTTTAAGTTGGATACCAAGAGATACCAGACAAGATAGGAAGAAGGGCATTGTAGATCCAAATTTTGACCTATTGCAATGTATTGGCTTCTCTTTATTTCCATCTACTCGTAAAGTTCGCTCCTTAAGCAAACCATCTTCTCCTAAAAATAAAGCAAAGGCCCCTAGCCCTGTTTGTCAGTCTTTAATCTTTGTCGAGGTTGCAAAACCTTTACTGGTTAGAAGGCTTATACCTTTACCTACTATTCCCCAACCTTAGCCTTGGGAAGCTGCTATTGGCCCTCTCAATCTTGGTGCGCAATTAGGCGCTTTGCCTAGAGGGTCAGGAAAAATCATACCCAAATTCAGAGATGGAAAAGTTACCCCCGATGAGCACATCTATGGCTTTACTGGAGCTTGTTCAATATTGGGAATTCAAGAAGAAAATGTGGCAGTTAGACTGTTTGTTGAATCTTTGATCGATGAAGTGGCCAATTAGTTTTATCATTTGCCAGCCGCATCCATTGACTCATGGGCAACCATGCAAACCCAATTTGTAAACATATTCAAAACAACAGAGAATGAAAGTACTTTGATTGCTCAATTATCTATCATGAAGGAGGTTCATGAGTCGATGAGAGAGTTTGTGGCCAAATTTAACAAATTGTCTAATAGGATTCCTAACAATGTGAGACAAGGGGATGCCTAATTGAAAATTTTATTTATTAATTCTCTTCCCCTTGACGTCAGTTTTCCCCACAAGAGAGAAGGTGCTCAAAATCTTGTTGAAGCTCAAAGGGTGGCCACAGCTATTGAAGATGACTTAATCACTACAAGAAAATGGAAGAAGGAACCACAAACCGGGAAGCCCCAACCAACCAGCTCTATTGACCCAATGATTCAGAGATTGGCAAATGATATAATAGCTCTGAAGAAGCAGATGCCCAAAAATTCACCTATGTATCGAGACATGTCAAGAAATGCCACCACACAAGTAGTGAACTCAAGGCCATTATCTATAGCTGGCCCAGCTCAAAGGTTGGCAATAGAAGCCCCCTCATACTTCCAAGGGAAATCATATGGTGTGCAATTTTCACTTCACTACAGATCAAAATGGTTCGACTTGTCCCGAGATGTCTAGAGCAGCACAAATGTATGCCACCGATGAGTTGAACATTAGAGAATACCAAGTGGATGAAGAAACTCCATCATTAGGAGATGTTGGAGTTAATTATTTGGAATATGAATCTGATTCAGAGAAAGGTGACAAGGCATACTCTACCTATGAATGTCCAAATTGTGCAGTGTTCACTAGGACCCAACAGTCTCACAAGAAGGATTAGGAATTGAAAGGGCAAAACTCAAATTCTTCATCGGGCCCCAAGTTTATGCTAACCAAGAACTCATGCCTTAATCATAAGAAGGGAGAAACACCCATTCTAAAGGCTCTGCAACCCGAGATACCATTCACTCTTAAAAATGAGTTTTCTAGTTCTTTTGATATTGTAGAACACTGTAAAAACACTGAAGTCCAAATATCTCTATCTGAGTAGCTTAGGTTGAATCCATCTGAGTTAGATAGACTAGTAGAGTTCGTTAAACAAAAGCCTCATAATGCTCCTCTAAAATGCTCAAATTTCTAATGAAATTACAACACTAGTTGAAGAATGGAATTGTTCTGCATCTTTTTCCAAACCTAAATACCTGACATTTACAATGAAAAGCTTGAGCCCTTCTTTGTTTCTTTGTATATTAATGGGTACAAGTTGAGCAATTGTGTTATAGACTCAGGAGCCTCGGATAATGTGATGCCAGCTCAAGTTGCTAAAGCCCTAGGCTTAACAATCACATCTTCTCATGGTAAATGTTATTCAATGGATTCCTCTCAAGTACCAATTATAGGACAGATTAAATATGCTCAGGTAGCACTATCTCTATACCCCAAGAAAAGACTAAAGCTCACTATCCTGGTGGCCGACATTCATGCAAGTGATGGCATGTTGTTAAGTAGAAGTTTTGTAAAGACTTGGGAGGGGAGATTCAAAAGGACTAGTCTTATGCCACCATAATGGTAGAAGGGAAAAAGGTCCAATTGAGACCTGAAAACAAACAAACTTTCACTATACAAAAGTCTAGAGATCCAAGAGGAGAAATTTTATATGTTGAAACTGGGTCAGGAACATATATATGTAGTGTATGACAGATGAAGAAAATTGTGACAGTATGATTTGTCCTACTCTATCAAATGAATTATGGACTCTTGAGTTCAATGGTAGTTGTTCCTCATCAGGCTTCGGTGCAAGTGTAGTACTAATTTCCCCATATGGTTATATGTGCCCTTCTGTGTATAAACTAGAGTTTGAAAACACCAACAATACAACAGAATATGAAGCCTTAATGCTAGGACTTGTTGCAGCAAAAGAAAAGGGTATCAAACAGTTAAAAGTCTAGGGTGATGCTTAGTTGGTGGTGAAGCAAATCAAGAAAGCCTACACTCCGAAGAATAATAGGTCGAAACACTATACAAACAGAGTGTGGGATTGTATTGAAGATTTTGATGCCTTTAACATTGAAGCAATCCCTAGAGATCAAAATAACATAGCAAATTCCCTAGCAGTTTCTGCACCCCTTCTACTACCACACCCAAATTTCAAGGACAAAATTTTTAATGTTGAGATGGTATACCGATTTAGTGTTCCTGATAATGTGAACCATTGGCAAGTTTTCAACAGTGATAGACAAATCATTGACTTTCTGGAACAAAAAAGTTTGTTTGCAAATCACTTCTTCGAAGGCAACTTTGATGAAAGTAACGAAATTAACCATGAAGAAGCTTCCTCTAAAGAAGGCGAAAATGGGGTCATCCAATTAAAAGGGAATAAAATACCCAAAGGTTTGGTCTCTCTAGAGAATTTGTTTGATAGACATGAGAGATACATTAGACGAAACAAAGAAAAGAACCCTACAGAGATATCCATTGAGTACGAGAAAATTAACATTGGAACTGAAGAAGATCCCAAGTTAGAGTACGTTGGGAAATGTTGTACTCCTAAGGAGAAAGAAGCTCTGATGTCTTTTCTTGGTCGCTACAAAAATGTCTTTGCATGGTGTTATGATGATTTAAAGAAGTTCAAAGGTAGTAAAGTACAACATCATATCGCACTGAAACCTGGCACCATCCCTTTCAGACAAAAGCAAAGGAATTATAACCCTAAAATAGTTGAGGCCATATTCAAGGAAATAGATAAGATGCTCAAAGCCAAGATTATATATCCCATCCATCATTCCACTTGGATCGCCAATATTGTACCTGAGGAAGAATGGTGAGATAAGGATTTGTGTGGATTTCTGTAAATTTAAATCAAGCTTCCTTAAAAGATAACTTACCCTTACCCAAGATGGATCATATCTTACAAACGGTCTCAAGATCAAAAATAATGTCCATGCTAGATGGTTTCTCAAGATATAACCAAGTGGAGGTAGCACCAGAAGGTCAGCACAAGATTGCGTTTACAACTCCTATTGGTGTTTTAGCCTATAACAGAATGCCCTTTGGCCTCATTAATGCAGGAGGCACATTCCAAAAGGCTATGGAACTTTCTTTTGGAGACTTGAAGAACAGAATAATTGTATATTATTTAGATGACCTTACAGTCTTCTCCAAGAAACGCACTCGGCATTTACATGACTTGGAGATAATTTTGCAAAGATGTTTAGACTTTGGTGTTTCTCTGAACCCAAAGAAGTCTATATTTGCAGTAACCGAAGGAAAATTGCTCAGACACATTGTCTTTAAAGGGGGAATAAGGATCGATCCAGAGAGTAAAAGCCATTCAGCATTTGCCTCTAGATAGCACCAAATCCTTCTTTGGGCAGGTAAATTTTCTCCAAATGTTTGTGCCAAATTTTGCTGAACTCACTAGACATATTGTAGAAATGATGAAGAATCAACCCACTTTGAAATGGAGTCAAGAAGGGAAAAAGGCTTTTCAATATATTAAAGATGCAATTGCAAGAGCTCCCGCCTTAGTTCATCCTAATTTCGAGGACTTTATCATATACTGCTATGCATCAAAGCAAACTATGTCGACTATCCTACTGCAGAAGAATGATGATGGCATTGAAGCTCATATCTCGTTCATGAGCATCCCCTTGAAGAAGCATGAATTGAAATACTCATCTACAAAGAAACACGCCTATGTTGTGGTGAGGGCTTTAAAAAGTTTCAAATTCTACATTCTTCACTCTCATGCAACAGTTTATGTCCCAGATTCGGTAGTCAAGAGCATATTAACTCAGCATGATGCAGACTGCAATAAAAGAGGTACCTGGGTGGCCAAAATACAAGAGTATGACATAGAAGAAAAACCTACGGAGCTAGTTGGAGGGAGAGGCCTATGCAAGTTGATGGCAGAAAGCAAACATGAGAATGAAGAGAATCTCCCATTAGTCCTCTTTACCTCGACAACTGATGAGTGGTTTGCAAACATTTCTTATTTACTTACATATGGAGAATGTCCACAACACGTGTCTTCTCGAAAAAAGAGAAATTTGAAGTTGAAAGCTTTGAAGTATTTTCAATGGGAAGGGAACTTGTCCTAGAAAGGAGCTGATGGCAATTTTGTGAGATGTGTAGACAAAGAACAACAGAAGAAACTTCTTAAAACTTTTCATGATGAAGCCTACGGAGGTCATTTTTCATCATCAGTTACAGCATACAAGATACTCAGACAAAGGTTTTACTTGCCAAACATATTAAAAGATGCTTATGAATGGGTCTCTATGTGCGAGAAATGTGCAAGATTTTCAAGCAGACCTCAATTAGCAGCTCTGCCTTTGAGGTCGGTTGTTATTGAAGAACCTTTCCAACAATGGGAATTAGATTTTATTGGGCCTATAAATACTAATTCCAGTGCGGGTGTGACGGTCGTTGATTATTTTATTCAGTGGATAGAGGCCACTCCCCTGAAAACCACCATGTCTGAAGTTGTGATTGATTTTCTTAAAGAACATATTTTAGCAAGATTTGGCGTTCCCAAGAAGCTAGTAGCTGATAATGCAAGCAGATTTTCTTCATCAAAGTTCACTTCTTTTTGTTATGAGCATGGAATTACTCTATCATATTCCTCAGATTATTATCCACAAGGGAATGGATAAGCCGAGTCCAGCAACAAAAGCCTCTTGCTGATCATTAAGAAGTTGGTGGAAGAGAATCAGAGAAGATGGCACAAAGCTCTTTATGCAGCCTTGTGGGCCGATAGAATCACCTATAAGAGAGCCATAGGCATGTCCCCTTTCAAGTTGATGTATGGGATTGATTGTGAGTTACCTACTGTCAGCTTTGGACCTGCAAAAACATATTGAAGATGCAGAGTTTCAATCATCTCTGGAAAAGAGGATCATGTATCTTAATAAGTTGGAAGAAAAGAGAGATGAAGCAACTAACAGGATCGCCAAACATCAAGAGATGGTTAAAAGGATTTTTGATAAAAAGGCCAACAAAGGAAGTTTGTTGTTGGAGAAGGAAGTTTGTTGTTGGAGACTCAATCCTCCTATGGGATCGAAGAAGAGAACCTAGAGCACATAAGAAATTTGATTCTCTGTGGACTGGTCCTTTTATCATTAGAGCAGTTATAGGAGAAAACACTTACTACTTGGCCTATATAGACGAAACTCACTTGTCTCTTGCCTATAATGGGCAAGATCTGAAGTTATGTAATTGGTAGCTCTTCCCCCCCCCCTCCATTTGTACATAGTCCAAATTTAGGGTTTTTGTAGTTTAGTTGGTGTGTGCTCATTTTTGTTGTGACATCGTAGCCCAATGAATAAGGCCTTTGGCCATGAGCCTTAGTTCTCTGCATCCTCTTAGTCCATGTCCCAAGTCAGAGCCAGTTCTTACCCATTGTTTTTTACAAATTTGAATTAGCTCCTTTAAGTCACTAAATCCTCCTCGTCGCGGTTTTCATATTCACTATTTCCTAAATTGCTCAATCAGCCGATCAACCTTTCCTTTAGATGTCAAGTCTCATTTATCTCCAAAGGGACCCAACCCTTGTTTTGTCGCCCTATCACTGTTTGATGGAAATGTCGCTCATCGGTTTCTCGTCCTCAGTTCCTTGTTTGGCCCAATACCCGATCCCCGATAGTGTTATGTAAATGGATTCCTCACTAGTCTTATATAGGTCGATCGCACTTTGTCGGTCCTTTTGCACACACTTCTCTTGTTCCATGATTCTTGAAGGATGCGATAGCCCGATGTTCCGATAGCGGCAGCCTTGTGAGTGGTAACTTATGTGGTAATGTCAGCAAAGTACCAATTTTAACGCTTGAATGGACAGGACATCAATTCAAAGGTTTTATTTCAAATTTCAAAGCTGTACTGCAGACGTCAAAGTAAAGGTAATAATTGCTCCAATTGTGCTTCAATTGACGATTAGAGACCAGTTTACCGATTTTGATAAGGAATATGCAGAAGAATACTTTGTCAACAACAAGGACCAATGCCTCAACACCATAGCAAAGACTTGGCTCTTGACACCTAGGAAGGGAAAGTCACAGCTATCAAAAGTGATTCATAGATCTTTGTTGGCAAAAAGATATTGCTGATATGGTCATCTTTTTGAGCAGGATAATGGGAAATAAAGATTCTCACGACTTCGAAGATTGGATGGTCCTCTTTATCAGTATCATATGTGAAGGTGTTCAGTTTATTGATTGGGCAGAGATTATTAGCGATAACCTACATACCCAACTGATGGAGCTTGAAACAAATCAGCTTTTTTATATGACTACCTCTTTTATGTCATTGCCGGAATGAAGAGTCAGTCAGGGCTGAATAAGCAAGGTGCCTATAATGAGACAGTATTGATCTATGACTATCATCCACAGTTACAGTTGGAACAAAGTTTTCATCATTTCTGGAGGGTAAACGATGCCTTCACTATGCTCACTGTTGGAGAACTCCAGGGAAGTATTGGGCTCAAAATATCACTGGAGACGGCAGCTGTAATCCAACAATATGGGAGTTATTTCATACAATTGCCGAAGTTTACTTACATTAGGTTGGCAAGCTATTATGGATATCCTTTCATGTTACCTAGGTTTGTAGATGATAAACTAGTGCTGATTGAGATTTGCAGGCAAGTTAGTCAAATTAACAGGATTTGCAGAAATAAAAGAATGGATGGTGTTCTTTTCACAATAGGAATTAGTCACTACAATTGTGAATCAAGTTCTGATGCCAAGAACATTGAAAGATCAATTGTCAAAATTAATTTATATCCCTACACTATGAGGTTCCCCTTTGACAGTAACGGTTATGCTACAAAGGAATTGAAACTTGGCCCCATTTTCAATCACTTTCCAAATATTGAGGACTTCCAGGAGGACTGTGAAGATGATTTTGAAGTTTGGAGAAGGGATTGGATGAGGCTTACGGTTGAACAGATTATTGATTCAAGTTAGAGTTGGATGTAACTGGCATTGAAGATGATGAGTTAACTCTGATTGATCCTGTCTACCATGAAAAGATATAGTTACTTCACCTGCTACCTATAGATTAGTCAATTCTGAAATTAAAGAACTTGGATGAAAGAACAGCTTTCATTATAAAAAGAACAAAGGAGTGGGTAAAGAATAAAATGCTTGAAGCTACAGCCACTCGACCTCCAAGCAAAGAAGATACTTCAAAAAAGAAAAATGATAGCTATGAGACTTCTTCTAATCTGCAAAAGCCCATCTCCAGTACGAATTCTCAGCAAGTTACTTCAAAAAACAATGGTGGCGATGAAAACCCAAATAAAGCAAAGCATCTCACTAAGGCATGTGAGGATGACTTTATAGTAAGGAAAAGATCTAGAATAAAAAACAGGGTGACAAACATGATTCAAGAAGATGAAGAAGAGAATGAAAGTGCAGTCTTACAGGAACCTCCTGGTGATAAAGAGCAGAAAATTCATCGCATCTCACCATCTGCCATCTCCTCCTCATAATGATTTCATCCATTCTGAGATACCAATGGTAGATGTTACTCGAGATGAAGATCAGTCACCATCCATTCCCAGCCTTTCAATGTCTTTGAGCTCATCATTTATTGACATTCAGGAACCTTTACAAACTTCATCCTCATCATGGTTACAGAAAATTTTGCAAAAGAAGAGAGTCATCCAAGTAGTGACTCCTAAATTGGACACAGTTGTGAATTTGTCCCAGAAGACAGCCAGGACAAAGAAAACCAACGTAATGTCAAGGTTAGCAATTAATCTATCTTCGGGCAACCTGTGTGTTGAAGTGGCTAGACCTAGTTCAGAAAAGAATATTCAAGAGGCTAACGAGGGTGATTTCAGCATCAACAGGATAGATCTTGGTCCTCCATCAACTGAGGGAGATGTGCATAATTTTGAAATATCTGCAGCCCAATTAGTACAGAGAACAAGGAAGGAAAAGCAATCAAAGGATCAGCTTAAGAATCAAGTACAAATCCTGGTATCTTATATCGAATTCATTGCAGACCCTTCTAATGGGCCTTCAACAACATCCTTCGTATCAGCACTCACAGGTCCCGAAGGCATTATTGAGAAGAAGGTTGTTGAAGATATACAACAGTATCGGTCTTATGGTAAAACGATCGAAGGATTGATAAGTCAAATGAAAGATGAAGCATTAAATTTCATAGTTAAAGCAAAAGATATTTATGAGAAAGTTGACCTCCACGAACAAGAAATAGCTAAGGAGCTGAAAAACGTCAAGGAACAAAAGTTAGCCTGGCAGGACCTAACAATCAAAGGATCAGCTTAAGAATCAAGTACAAATCCTGGTATCTTATATCAAATTTATTGCAGACCCTTCTAATGGGCCTTCAACAACATCCTTCGTATCAGCACTCACAGGTCCCGAAGGCATTACTGAGAAGAAGGTTGTTGAAGATATACAACAGTATCGGTCTTATGGTAAAACGATCGAAGGATTGATAAGTCAAATGAAAGATGAAGCATTAAATTTCATAGTTAAAGCAAAAGATATTTATAAGAAAGTTGACCTCCACGAACAAGAAATAGCTAAGGAGCTGAAAAACGTCAAGGAACAAAAGTTAGCCTGGCAGGACGTAACAACAGAACTTCAAGAAATGTCCCAAGTAGATCCAAATATTTTGATTGCTGAAAAGGTCTTCAACAATGTGGAAAATAACCAGTCAAATATATGGTGCAAGAGCATAAAGTGGAAATTGGTAAATATTAATCAGAACTTGACTGAATATGAAAGGTTGTTGACAACATGTGAGCAGGTGAAGATGAAAATATTAGAGGAACTCACATTAATTATTGCAGATGTATCAATGACAGAATTTTCAGCAAACTAATAACCAAGTTCTCTTGAATAAGTTTAGTGACAGGATCAATGCAGAAATGGCAAACAAAGTTTCTGATGCAAATGTCAAGAAGAGGCTGAGTGTTATTTCAGTAACTATGGATGCTTGTGACATACCGGCCTACCACCAATTATTGTTGGAGGTACAGGATAATCAGGTCACCTCAAAGCTGAAAATGGATACTGTAGTAATTCCTAATTACGAATCTATGGTGGAGATTCTCAATTCATACAGAGTTTTCAAGGCAAAATCTTTAGTTAAACAGAGATAAATTACCAGTCGGGATGTTTCTTCAAGAAATGCAGAGGGCAACATTGCAACATGATTTCAAATGTTTTCATTGTACATTTTCCTTGGTTGCAGTTAGATAGAAAGATCTGTCTCCTTGCTTTTGTTTGTAAATAGTGACTTTTGTCACTTTTGATCAAAGTTAATTACTTGACTCTTTTCGCTCAAAACTTGTAAGGTTAATAACCTCATTCATTTTGCGAAAAAATAAGTTGGTTATTAACTCTTTAAATAAAGTAGTTACAAGGAGATAAGTCTATATAAAGGAATTTTGAAAATGTTATAGGGACTTTTGGCTTTATGTGCTTTTGGGGATAGCAAGAAATTTTGAGTTGTATAACTCCATCAAATGAGTACAAAAAAATTTGGAAGTGTTCCATCATTGTTAAGTGTTCATTGTGCAATGTTAGTGGCTTATTGTATGATAGAAGAATAATATCTTATGATCCAATTCCCATTTTTAGAAAGGCAATGGTCATTTATGAATGAGTTTTTATTATAGTATATCCTTCCTTGGTATCTTTGAAGTGTATATATTGCTTAAAAATCAGATTTTCATCATGGAGTCCTCTTATGCGTAGTCTTTGATCCTTGATGGTGAGGCAAGTATATGAAATATCCACTATGGGTATTTGTTCCAAATTTTTCAAACGTTCCACAAGAATTTATATAAATTTTTTGCAAGAAAACTGATTTTCATTCATCCAGCAGATCATATTGAAAACCATATAATATCATATTGAAATAAAGGTTTGAAATTAAATATGAATATTGCCTTCAAATAGATAAATCATTACAATCTTATTTACCAAACAAATATGAAATACCTCTATTGTTACAAGTTTGTTTTCAGGTGAAATCTTCACAAATTTGCCCGGCTATGAACTCCGCGATGAATCCACCTCCAAAGATGAATTGGGTTTCCGTCCAATCCACCAAGAAATCTTAAAGGTTTTCATCCTCGGGTTTTCTAAACTGAAAGCCAAAGCTTCCCAAAATTCTCCAAGAGAAAACAATAACCAAGCATGATGAGAATGAGCATCTCAATGTTCTTTTATAGCACATTCATGTGACTCTTCATTTTCCTTTTGCCTGTCTCTTCATATTTCTTTTCTTTGTCTCTTTATTTTCCCTCTTTAAATTAAAATGACTTTATTAATTTTTCACTAGGCTCCATAAACGTCATTTTAATCCTTTATTATATAATTAAACTAAGTTGTCATTTAATTTGATATAATTTGACAACTTAAAACTTAATTATTTAATTGACTTCTAATGTCCCAAAAGGGGGACATTTTAGTCCTCCCTTCCTAGAGATTGCTTACCCTCAAGCAATCTACACCTGCATGCTGAAACCAAATGCCTGGATCTCATATCAATCTCAGGAATGTTGCTTTTCCAATCTGTTGCGCTACTCTAATATAAATGTTACCATGCTCGGAATGGTGAAACCACTCATCAAAATCTCACTGAAAAAAAAGCACCAAACATACCAATGTCAGTATCCCAAATTATCATGTTGTCACAACTGTCAGATATGAGAAGATGGTAGTATCTCAAGGAGTTATCAACACTGAACAACTTTCCAACTGCAAATGATCTCCCATGGAAGTACATAACACCCATCATAGACACACAATAAAATATATCAGCCCACCCTGGGTTGCTAGTGTAAAAATCAAATCGCTCAAAGGTTGAGGTCAACACCAATGGTGCGGAGGAACTAGTACAACAATAACCAATCCGAAATGCCACTAAATACATAGGAATCATGAGTAAGGAAGTAGCTAAAAAGCATCTCCTCTAATCAAATCATACCTACCATCCACCCTCAACCAAGAAATACTCATCTACTGAACCAAAGAATCCATCCAACTCATCTGGATTCTGTACATCAAAATCTGAACTCATATGTAGACTAATCAGTAAGTGGGCTATAGTACTAACTCTAGAAATTAATCCACTACTCCAATCCTATGACCAAACCTCATCACTAGGAACTGCACCTGTGTCCCAAATCATGCAATCAATTCCATTCTCATCACTGGAGTCAGAAAGAACTCTCCCATCCAACTCGAAGATTGGATTATCAAATGTCCAATGAGCATCCACCTCAAACAAAGAATTGTCAACCAATTGAATATTATCCTTTATTCCCAACTCATACTCAGGGTCTGGCTGGTCCAAAAATTTATTGCTTAATTTTTTGGGACAGTTATCCAAATCACAAGTCTATTGTATGTTGTCAAGTTCCTTAATCACTTCCTTAATAAACTCAGTCCTTCCTCTATTTTTCTGCTCCCTGAAATTATTAGCGACAACAATCTGATTTTTTGCTCCTTGAAGAGCCATTTGCGTGTTCTCCAATACCTCTTGTGTATCTTTAAGCTCCATGATGAACTTTTTGACCTCTTCCTCCTTTTCCTTCAATTTATCAACATATACTTCACCAATCTTTAAGGTATGATCCATGTCTGAAAGTAAACACAAATAATCAGATTTCATTGATTCTAGAGCCACTTTGACCACCTGTAAATCTGCACATTCCATGCCCTTTTGTATCCTTTCAATTTGATCCTTCATGAAGAGATCTTCAATGATCCTATGAGTGTCATCATACTGTACTAAAGCTGCAACAACCATATCATCAGTGATCTTCAGCTGATCCTTCAAAGTATGTGTATCAACACCATCATTTTGAAATGCATTTTCTGATTGGTCCTCCAAAGCACTATCATGCATAAGTGAACTGCTGCTATAAAGAACGCATGATTCATCACACCTTTCAAGGGTATCGTCAATGTCATCATAGGCCTCAAACTCCTTGTTTGATTGATCTGCATACAAAGTCAACTTTGCTGCCATGTCATCATTTCCAAGCGATTTCTCACCATATGAAGATTCATGTACCTCATTGGAAACATCTTGAGATTCCAACATGCTCTCTCCTTGAGTAAAACCATCCTCATCAAAATGTTAGTCAATGACAACTTCCAAGTCACCAATTTAAAGGTTTGTATATCTCTTACCTATAACCACAAATGAATCCATCTCCTCACATCCTCACAAGCATTTGTGTTATTTTGTTGGAACAAAGTTGTGAAATTTCTATCTTCTTCATCGTTGGTCTGAACTTCTTTGGCTGACTTATCTTCCGTACTAACCCCACAATTGTGATCAGGTGTCTAAGTCCCCTGACATGAAACAAATCTGCTCCCTTCTCATTTGGTTCTTACTTTTTTTGGAAGATCCTACAACCTATAAGCCCATTGAGATTAGTTCATTTTCAGTCATTTGTTCCTTGAACCTTTCAATTTTATGCTCAACCAATCTTTTGGAGAACTCATAAGCAATAGGTGATATAGCCTACTCCTTCCTTCAAATGGTCAACAAGTCTGATTGCAACCACTTGCAGATATAATGATACTCATCTAAGATTAAAGACATAATGGTTTGCACACAAGCCCTCACATTGTCTAGATGAAGTTTCCTGATTTTGGTTAAGAAGCATTCAAACATTTGAAAAATCAATTTATCATATTTGAGATCCAACATAATGACAAATACATTGGTTCTTGCCATAATTTCTAAAATCTTAGCCTTCTTACCAAAAGTAGGGGCCTTGACATCATGTAACCCATGTAGACTTTCCACAATCAGCTGTAGAACCTTATTTAGTATATCATTATTATAGGGTGCTACATGAGCTGTTATTCTAATGATCTCATTGTAACAAGAAGCAACTGCAAGTCTCACCTCTTTATAAGAATGCTCCATAAACTTATGCTGGACCAAAGCAAGCATTAAGGGCTGCAAAGCCCAATTCAAAAGCCTCCAATCTGATTGGTCTACTTTGGACAAATATGTGTCTAATTCTTCCAACTTAAAAAGAACACCATCAAGAAACTTCAGGGACTTCAATTGTAATCCAATTACATAGAGCCAATTCCCTACTTCCTTTTCTTTTTGTAAATCCCTTAGTTGATCACCATTAAACGTATCATTGAATTCTTTTGAGAAAAGAACACTTTTCTGATCTGTCATTGACTTCATTTTGCTTTTTCAAACTAAAAGATGCTACCCCTGTTCCGCCCCAGTTTTTATTTTTAATAAACCTTTTTCACCACATCAACAACTAGGACATTTTGTCAAACAATTTGCTTATTATAAATGTGACAATATTATCAGTCTTGCAGATGATAGATGTCCTACTCAAATCTGGTCCAAAATTTTAACACCTATTTCCTCTTTGCTTCATCAACTAGTCAGACATTTTACCAAATGTTTTGCAACTAATCTGATTTGACAATCATCAAATAGTTTTTCAAATGCAATTATATCAAACAGTTAACATGCAGTTGATCAGGGCAATGGTTATGGTTTGGTTCTGAATATATACGGATTGCAATCTCATATATCAGGAATCACAGAATAACAACTTATTTGAAATCAACAAATAATGAGATTTGTGTGTTGTCAATGTTTACTGCTTAAGCATAGAATTACAGACTATCAGCTGAATATATCATACCAAAACGGCAAAGTTACAGGTCTTAGTTTACAGCAATAATATAAGTGCTAATCAAAGAGTTTGTTGTCCTTAATACACAATTGTAGGTTCCACTGTGACTTGTAAGAATTTAGAGGGATTCCTCACTAAATTCAAACACTGATACTGATTCGAATATTCTAATCTTCTGCCAGAACACAAAGAAAGGTAGGAACCTCTTCCTTCTTAACACACCCAGACAATTGTTGCCGACATAACTTGGACCAAACGAATGCAATGACATCTTAAATCTGACAGCCCATGCAGTTTGGTTCACTCGCATAAGGCAACGATTTAGCAAATCATAGTATAGATAGCAATGAACGGAGATGATCATTCATTAAGCTGTCAATACTCACACTTCTCACGTGAATCTCCAAATCCTCTTCCTTTGCAGGGCTCTGAGTTTTTTTTTTCCCTTTCCAAATCACAGGTTTCCTGTGTATACACATTGACAGCAGTATTATTAAAAACTGTTAAATCAAGGCAAACTTATTATTCAAATTTCAATTAATCTTTTATAAATATATATGCAATGCTGATTATATATATATATATATATATATATATATATATATATATATATTCTAACAATATCAATGTTATTTGCAGGAGTAGAAGAACTGAATGTATGAACTTGTAATTCTACTATGATTCAAACTGCAATGAGGAAATATATGTATTGATCACTGTTCAATATACTTCACACTAACTGATTTCGGTGCTTGTATAGAACAGTCCGATCAATATATATATATATATATATATATATATGAGCACGAAAGTGATTGGTCACATCTATGATAGACTCGCGCCTGTCATAGGCGTGACTAATCGTCACACCCTATGGAATACAAAGCATTGACATATTATCGGTTTGACACTGATTCAACACTAATACGATATCAAAACTAATGTTATCGGGTTAATACCGATACCAATACCAATTATGATTCAATACTATTGTTATCGAGTTGATACCCAATTAGTTATCGGGTTTAATTTGATCATAAAGAGAGTATAATAATAATCATATATATTGATATACATATGTCTCTTAATCTGATCGATATATGCTTCAGTATTGATATATGCAATAGTATTATGAATTTATCTGATCGTGGCTATATGCAACAACACTCCCTCTTAGCTAGGGAACATAAAATCATATATATCACATTTCTCGTGATAAGAAGTCTCACATATCTCGTGAAGACAATCATCACATAACACGTGATGATAAGTATCACATAACTTGTGATATGCCACATAACTCGTGGCACTAAGTATATCACATAACTCATGATAAGAAGTCTCACATATCTCGTGAAGACAAACATCACATAACACGTGATGAAAAGTATCACATAACTCATGACACTTAAAGGATGATATGCTTGAGAATATCACATTCTCCTTATACATCTTGGCTATGGTATGTGCACTGACATTACGTCACATAATGTCTACCATAACAGATCATGGCACATCCATGAATGATCTCAAGTCAGCATGATATCAATATTACAAGATCGTCATCTTATAATATTTGAATACAAGTGTTCATTTCCAAAAGATCGTCACCTTTTAGAGATGAGCACAGGGGGTAGAGCCCATAAAGTCATATATCACCACATATGACAAAGGAAGTTTACACATTAAATATCTTATATATTTATGTAAAACCGTAAATATTACAATGCAAATTACAATTCAATCATACCAAGACCTTTCCTGAAGTGTTCAACTTTCACTCTAGCAAGTGGCTTGGTGAGGATATCTATTGTCTGATCTCTTGTATTGATATATTCCAACTGAATCACATTCCTATCCACCATGTCTCTCACATAATGATAAGGAATCTCTATATGCTTGGATCTATCGTGAAATACCGGATTCACAGAAAGTTTTATGCAACTCTAATTATCACAATAGATGATTGTAGGTCTTAGGGGCTTACCGAATAATCCCACAAGCAGTTTCCTGAGCCATACAACTTCTCTTGCTGCCATAGAGGCTGCAATATATTTGGCCTCTGTAGAACTTTGAGCCACTGAAGACTGCTTCCTGCACATCCAAGATATCATGGCGGATCCCAAACTGAAGCAGCAACCTGAGGTGCTTTTTCTATCAGTTACACTCCTAGCCCAATCAGAATATGTGAATCCATGTAGATTCAAGTCAACTTTCTCATATTTGAGTCCATAATTTAGAGTACCTTGAAGGTATCTCATAATATGCTTCACAGCCATAAGATGTATCTCCTTAGGCTCACACATAAATTGGCTCAAGGCATTTACTGCATAACAGATATCCGGTCTAGTATTAACCAGGTACATCAAAGATCCAATTATCTGCCTGTAGAGGGTAGGATCTGCAAATGGAGAATCTGTTGCTGCCTCCTTTAGTTTATGAAGGTTTGTTTCCATGGGAGAAGACATCCCACCTGGGAATAAAAAACAAAAACATATCCATGGTTTGTGAAGTTCCAAATTAAATATGGAGCGTCTGCAACGGTCGGCATGGCCACCACAAGCAGGAAATGGGGATCATAGTCAACAGGGGCGCTATCGAACTGGTTTTCTGCCACAAAGGAGATGGCCTTTCAATAGAAGGGGGCAAGATTCTTACAGCACATTCATCCGTGAAAGGAATGAAGGAACAATGGTTAGTCTATGGACAGAAGGAATGGAAGGAGGTGGGAGAAAAGGACTCGAGCGATGGTGGGCAATAATGGCCCTATGCCCATTGGGAAGGGCTTTAGATTCCAAAGCATTGCTGGAAAGTTTTGGAGAAAGAAGCCCAATGAAAGTATGGAGCCGAACAGGGCATCGACCCAAACACAAGACAAACATCTGAAGGTGAGTGATAATGTCCATGTAGCCACATCTTATGCAACAGTAGTGCTTAATAACCCCCATATGATAGAGAATAGAGCTCTTTTGGAAGAAACAGCTTTAGTTTTAAAATGGCTAGGCTCGTGGCCTTCCCATAGCAAACTCAAACAGTGGTGTGAGCAGCAATGGAAAGGCTCCTTTATTTCTTTGAAAACTATGCACAATGGTTTTTATATGATTATTTGATCTAGTTCAAATTGGAAAACTTGCCACAGGAATATTGGGTAGCTAAAACAATGCAGATATTAGGGGAGTCGCTGGGAAAATTTGTCAAATATGAGGAAGTCATTAATGAGAGAAACTATGCAGTCACACCTAGGATCCTTGTTTGGCGCCAAACTTGTTATGAGATGCCGACCCACATAATCATTCACACAGAAAATGGAGACTAGTGGCAGCCCCTGGCTGCAAAAGAAATGGAAAAGGTGGGGATGTCAAC
Source organism: Thuja plicata (assembly GCA_018584345.1). NCBI lineage: Eukaryota > Viridiplantae > Streptophyta > Pinopsida > Cupressales > Cupressaceae > Thuja > Thuja plicata. The sequence continues at coordinate 286,076 of MU225696.1, forward strand.
AGAAGAGCAGGTAGGAAGCAGGGACAACGGGAAAAGAGCAGAGGAGTCAAGACTGGTGGATATTTTATTGCACTTGACAAAAGACAATGATGCTCAACTCCACCCTTCAACAGACCTGGAAGCCCTTAAGAAATTGGAACTTTGAAACGAATAAAAGTCTCGATTTGGGAGATAGAAGGCAGAAAGAGGAAATTGATAGATGTTTTATGAGGCAACCACATTTATGGCAAGTGGAGCCACAAGCTGAAATGTCGACTCAAATGGTGTGTGAAACCCCCTTTGGATTCTCTCCAAGCAGACTCAAAGATCTGGAAAAAGGGGATCAACAACAAGAAAATCCCTATGAGGCATATGAAAGTGTCCAATCATTAAAGGAGGCTTATTTACAATAGTGCATTATAAAGGAAGTAAGCCCAACCCACAACTTAGATGGAGGAGATTTTATCCTTGACACCTATCCCTCTTTAGACATGAGATTTGAAGCCATGCAACAAATGGGTGATAATAGAAGGGCTAATCCTCAAGAGCAAGAAAACCTTGATAGAAAAGAATCTAAGTTCAGTTCGAGAAAGGGATGGAGTGATGATGCCAATAAAAGGGAGGCCAAGGATGGTAGAATCTCTCCAATCCGCAACCTAGAAGGATCATTTGCAGAAGCAAGAGATAGTGGTGGGAACCCGCTTGATTCTGACTCAATCTACTCACAGAGCGAGGAAGAAGACGAGGATGATCTAGGCGTTTATACAACTCCAAACATCATGGACCCAAGAGGTGTAGAACAATCAGATTCGAGATTAATCAAACCAAAGCTAGGAGAAAGAAGAGAGGAGCACGGTCTAACAAGGAGAAATTAGAAATGGTTGGGTGTGCAGCAGACCAAACCAAACTGCTGAGATCGGAAAAGGCTATGCCTTTTCGTAGCAGCAATGAGGCTCCTATCGTGGAATGTCAGGGGCTACAATGCCCCTAACAAGATTTGCTTGATCAAGAGAGGTCTGGATCAGGCGAGGGCGGAAATTGTGCTTATGCAAGAAACCAAGTTGAAAGAGAATGATAAAGATTCCTTTAGAAGACATTTTAGCAGGTGGGAGGGTTTTTTTTCTAACTCAATAGGAGCCTCAAGAGGGCTCTGTGTTTTATGGGACAAGAGTGTTGTGGATGTTTGACTTTTAAGCCAATCTAGTAATTGGCAGTGGATTGAAATTGTGTCCAAACAACTTCTCTCTTAAGTTTTGTCTTTAATGTTTATGGACCATATAACTCCTTCGAAAAAAGAGAGTTGTGGAGAGTTCTTTCAAATCTTTTGGATTCAAGGGAGGACCTTTTTCTGTTAGGTGGTGATTTCAATGCTATTCTCAGCCCAACGGAAAAAAAAGGGGGCAGAGGGTGGTCAGGTTGTAGTCAAAGAGACTTTTTTGAATTTGTCTTGAATAATGGTTTGGTAGATCTTGACTTTAGAATGGGGGATTTCACTTGGACTAATAGGCGGAAGGGCTTCCTTAATATAGCTGAGAAACTGCATAGGTTTATGCAAGCTGGGCAATGGGATCAGTGCAATTGGCTTTGCAGCGCGAACATTCTCCCTATCACAGGGTCTCACCATTTTCCTATATGCTGCAACATCCAAGAAGACATTACCCCTAAACATTCAACTTTCAAGTTTGAATCAATGTGACTGAGGGATGCAGATTTCTTGTCTAAAGTTGCTGAATGGTGGACACGTGCCCCTTTTTGGAAAGGTAATAAATCATTTATCTTCTTTAAACATTTACAATTCCTAAAAGATAAATTGAAAATATGGAACAGAGATTCTTTCAAAAACATCTTTGTTGAAAAACTGCACTTGTGTAAGAACCCCTTGTGGCTCTAACTTTGACAAACGTTGAACTGTGGTTTAATTCTGGATGTTTGACAATTTGTCAAACACTTTGCAAGCAAGCTCTGATACCACTATAAGAACCCTTCACAGGCTCTATCCGCTGTGCCGTTTGAGTTGTTTTATTTTTGTTTAATATTCTGATTTTTTTTGTGTTTTCAAGGGGTTTTGACAAAGCAAATACAATAATTGAAACTAATCTATCTGAACTAAAATT
>MU225696.1:293417-304334 GCA_018584345.1 Thuja plicata
TCCCTCAAACTGGAGATTCTCTGAAACTCGATCCTAAGATATCTGACGCTCTATGCAGACACCCTGCCAATCCTGGCCATACCAAAAACCCCACTTACTAAAAATAGTAAGTCAGCCAAAATGACCCGAACGAAGAGCAGAGCTGATAAACTAAATCTCCAGAATGGAATCCCAACGCTGGCTCCCCAATCTGACCCCCTCTGAACACCCGATTAGCTTGCGAGGGTCGCCAAACCAATCTAATCCCAAAGTCTGAAAAACGGGGACATTACAACTTGGAAAACAACTTAGCTATTTTAAATGACAAAATTATTGCTGATGGAAGGGATGAGCAATCCTATGAGGAGCAAGAGCTCCATAGAAGCTATAAAGAAATTTTGGCAAGGGAGGAGACTTTCTAGAAACAGAATTCAAGAGAGACATGGCTAAAAGAGGGGGACCGTAACACAAAATTCTTTCATAAGTCAGTGAAAGTGAGAAGAGCTAGGAATAGGATTTTCTCTATAAAGAATGCACAAGGTGAGATAATCACAGATACACATCAGATAAATCAGGAGGCTGTTAATTATTTCCAGCACATCTTTGTTAACCCAAGGGGACTAAGAGGAACAGAGGATTTGTTAAACATTATCCCCAAGGCACTTTCAGAGGCTCAAAACAATAGTCTAATGGCTCCAATTTCAAAGGAGGTAAGGATTGCTTTGTGTGGATTGGGGAGTGATAAAGCCCCAGGGCCAGATGGTTTTCCCGCAATATTTTTTCAAAAAACTTGGGATATTCTGGGAGAAGATCTTTGGGAGGTGGAGTCCTGGAAAGGGGGATTCATACTGAAGGATTTCAATATTACCTTCATATCTCTGATTCCAAAGAAGGGGGATAGTCAGACCTTTAATGATTTTAGACCTATTGCATTGTGCAACACCACCTATAAGGTAATAGCTAAGGTGATAGCAAACAGACTCAAGCCCCTACTTGAACATATTATATCCCCGGAACAGAGTGGTTTTGCTCCCAATAGGTCCACTTATGAAGGGATTATAATTGTACATGAAGCCATTCACACAGTCAGACAAGCTAAGGTGGCTAAAATGATGATTAAATTGGGCATTGAAAAGGCTTATGATCATGTAAATAGATCCTTCCTAATAGATGTGCTTCGGCAGTTTGGGTTTGGGGAGGATTGGCTGAAGTGGATTTCAAGCTGCATTAACACCCCTAGAATCTCCATCTTGGTAAATGGAAGCCCACAGGGTTTCTTTGAAACTTCAAGACGGCTAAGACAGGGAGACCCTATCTCTCCCTTCCTTTTCATAATCATGGATGAGGCTTTGGGTAGATTAATAGCCAACAAAAGACAAGAGGGAGTATGGAAAGGCATATCTATTGCTGAAGGGTTGGAACCTACTGCTCATTTACAATTTGTAGATGATAACTACTTAATAGGGGATGCTACAGCTAGAGAGGCTAGGGTAATAAAATCCACTCTGGACAGATTTAGTGCAGCCTCAGGTCAGTGTGTAAACTGGAAGAAATCTGAAATCTATTTCTTTAATACAAGTTTAGATCAACAACGGCAGCTATGCAACATTCTGGAAATCAAACAGGGTAAACTGCCAGGAAAATATTTGGGTGTGCCACTTTTTGAAGGACTGTGCAAGCCTCATCTATGGAAAGATCTTATGGATAGTTGCATAAAGAGAATGGATGGATGGAAGAGTAAGTGGTTAACCTCTGCAGGGAGAATCCTTTTATTGCAAACAGTGATATCTGCTATCCCCATTTTCTCTATGAGCTGCCTTAGGATTCCCAATAAAGTTCTCATATTTATTGAAAGACAGATGAGAAAATTCTTTTGGAGTGGTAATGTTGAAGAGGACAAGTGGCCTCTGCTGTCATGGGATAAAATTTGCAATAACAAATCAAAAGGTGGAGCTGGTTTGAAGAATTGGAAGAGGATGAACCTAGCGCTAGGTGCCAAGTTAGTTTGGAGTATTTACAGCGAACCCCAAAGACTTTGGGTCAAGATAGTTAAGGCAAAATATTTGGATTCTAATGCAAATGAGAGGATTATGACTATTAGAAACCCCCCAAAGGGATCTGCAATTTGGAATTTTATTCTGGATTGTAGATGTGTCATCATGGACCATGTCTCTCGGCAAATTGGAGATGGCAACAAGGCCTCTTTCTGGAGGGATTCCTACAATGGATATGAACCATTAAATAAAGAAGACAATTATGTGGAGGTGAGCAAAATTTTGACTGAAAAATGGGGGGATAAGGTCTCAGACTACCTTGTTGTTAGAGACACCCCATTTGGCCCTCAATGGTCGTGGGAGAGTCTGGACAACTCGGGTATAAATGATCATTAAAAGGGAATTATGGAGAGTTTATTCCAATCAAGGAATATTATGAGAACGTCTAAAGCAGATAGAATAATATGGTGTGCAGCAACAAATGGCTCGTATTCTGTAAAGTTGGGTTATAGAACTTTAGAGAATGAAGAGGATAACAGGGGATGGTCGGTTAAGTTATGCTGGGACAAGAATTGTTTACCTAAAGCAGGTACCTTTGCCTGGCTAGCAGTGCATGGAAGAATTTTAACTGCAGAAAGAAGAAAACGGTTTGGCTATTGTGGGCCAACCAAACGTGTGTTATGCAACTTGGTCATAGAAGATGTGGACCATCTTTTGATTCAGTGCCCATTTGCAAATGACTGTTGGTAAATTATCAAATCAAAACTGCAATGGATTGGACCGATGCCAAATACAATTAAAATTATTTTTTAATGCTGGCCTACACCAACTAAAGTCACGGTCATGTCTCCTTTATGGAACATCTGCCCTTCTATTATCATTTGGGAATTATGGAAGGAGAGGAACAGGAGGATTTTTCAGGGGAAGGAAGAAACATTAGTCAGAGTAAAAAGCATAATCATGGCCTCAATTGAGGAAGTAATGAAAGTTGCACTATTGAATTAGAGAGGTGCCTTGGTCTATTCAACAAGTGACAAGAAACTGCATGCAGAGTGGCCATGCCTGAGAATCAGAAATGGTGATTTGAGTGGGCCTAAGAATATCGGCAGAGTGGAGAAGAATGTAGAGTGGGCTAAACCGGAAAAGGATTGGATTAAAATAAATTTTGATGGTGCCTCTAAAGGTTTTCCTGGCCCATCAGGAGCAGGAGTCATTGCCAGAGATTGGAATGGGAATACAATTGCATTTGCTGCTTAGAAATTAAATGATGGGACCAACAATGTGGCTGAGGTAAGGGAGGCACTACTTGCTATCCAATTGGGCCTCAGATTAAAGGTAAATAGATTACATTTGGAAGGTGATTCACAGGTGATTGTTAATGCAATAAAAAATGGAGTGGCCAATGCATGGCACCTTGCTTCAATTGTGAATGAAATTTACTCTTTGCTTCAGTCTCTCCAAGATTTTAGAATCAGCCATGTCAGGCGAGAAGGGAATCATGATGCTGATATTCTCTCAAAACGGGCTTTTAATCTAAACAATGTGAATGAAATTCACTTTGAGGAGCTTTCATCTGGGGTGTTGTTGCTCTAAAGTTTTAAATTTTATAAATACGGGTCTGGCGCGGACTTTTACACTTGAGGCTCTTCAAATATAGTTGTTTGGACGCCCTTTCACTCCAACTTAAACCGTAGTTAAGGTGATGTCAGTGTGGCGAGTTGCTATCCAAGTTAAATGTGCCCGTAAATTTTGCTATGTCAGCTCTTAATTAGCAATTAATAACTATCCACGATGGGAGATTGAAGTGGCGGCGCCAAATATTATAATGATTAAGATGACAGGATTGGTAGGTGCCAAGTTGATAGGTGCAAACTGCGAGTGGTAGTTCATGTGCGGAGTAATTACTACTTCCTCGACTCAACCACCGGGAAAGGCAAAAGGTTAGCAAATATTTTCAATAGCAGAGCAAGGTAAGAAAGACAGCGAGAAAATAAAATTTGCAATGAAGGCCTCCTATTCTGTGGACACTAAGAAACAGCGAAAGTCTTTTAAAGGGCCCGTAAGCAAGGAGAGGATGGTGGGAATGCTTAACTTGAAGGAGGAAAGTGTAGCATCTGCTGCAATTGATGTCTTGGGCAGCCAATTCCAAGAAAGGAAGATGAAATGTGTCGATGTAATTTCCATGGTTATAGCATGGGCATTGCAATTGGGTGAACCAGAACGGGAGGTTAAGCGAGTGATAACAGTAATGTTTGATAACGAACTGCTATTAGGCCTGGACTCAATCCTTGAGTGGGCAGCACCTGGAATTGGCTTTGATTATCAAGAATGCTTTCAGGATGAGAATGACGGTAGGGTTTATGGTCATGTCCCTTTCCTAAGGTGGTGGGGAAAGGTGAATAAGGAAGCATATCAGGCGGACATTGCCAACAAATGGCACCTTTTGAAGGTTGAAGTTGAAAAGGCTAGGGTTAAAGTGGACAAGAGGCACAGAGCACTTTATGAAAATGTGCCCAGGAAGAAGCGGGGACTGAGAGGCGGCAAGCGGGTAGGAATGGAGTGATGAACACGGCCCAGAAAGTAAGCCCAAATTATGAAATTTTGTGAATTTTAAAAGTCGAAATGTTAATGTAATTTGTCGTAGGGTGGGTCTTGGAAATGTAAAGTTTTGATATACTCACGAGAATGAAATTGAAGATCAAGCAAGGTGAAGGCGCTCAGAGGAATGCAGATAAAGATGGAATTTTGGCAGCAGGAGGAAAGAGGCGCTCGCAGAAGCACTTGCAGAGCCGATTTTGGAGGGACGAACACGACCTCAACTTTTTATATAATTATTGTAAAAAGACTGTAATTTCCAATGAAGATTTTATGGAAGATGGAATATATTTCATTGCACATTGTGAAGCCATATATCATTCAAACTTCAGTTGAAAAAGTCCTAGTGAACAAGCATAAGTCCCCTCGTGATACCAACATATCACATTATTATCACTGAGTGAGCATCTACCATTAAGAAGGAACCTTGGAGTCACCATTATGATCTTTCATTGCAATCTTTAGCATAAGTGGTGTCTTTAGTAAAGAGAGGATTCAATATGCGTTGTTTCATCCTGAAACCATGAGTGTTATATCCTACATGTTGTAGTGGAACAAAACTCACATCAACAGGAGTATTTGGAGAATTGTCACTGTGATGATGTCATAGCTGAAACAAATCATTGAAGTTTGGTAATTTTTTATTTCTCAACATATTTTGGTATTTGCTTAGTTTAGAATTTGCTTTGAGTTTTTTAGTTGAATGGAAGGTATATTGGATGAAATTTTGTAGAACTCGCCTAATCCATACTACTTGTAATTTGCCGATTGCAAATTGCTTTGCTTGGTCAACTAGAATTTGAACATAAAGCTTAACTTCAATTGTTGCTTACTCATCGATATGCATCCTACTGATGGTGTTGGTGTGGTCAGTAATGATTTGAACAACTATGGTCTACCTTAGAAGATTGCACTAGCTTGGTGGAAGTTGATGACAAAGTTAAGTCTAGTAGAGTTCATAAAGACATTCATTATCTTTTGCATTCTAGGATTAGAATAGGATTTCTAAACCCTTACTCTTTTTCCATTTATTTCAAAGTCTTGTTAGGATAGGAACAAGCACTTGCATTGCCATACCATTCATGAAAGTTGATAAATTCAGAGTGAATAGCATAAGTCCCCTTGGTTTACCAGCATACATCAAGCCAAACAAGCTCATATCCAACAAAAAGTCGCAAGTACGCAAGTTGAAACCTTGGAGTCACCTCTATAATCGTTTTGCAGTCTTAGCATACGTGGTGTCTTTGCTCAAGAGAGGATAGAGTGTCCTTTGGCACTTTATTCTATGTTAATGTAGTCATAAAACACTCATCAACAAGTTGTATAGGGAGTGTATGAAGTAATGAAAGGAGAGTAAAGTGTTGTTTACAAATTTGTTGAGACAGTGGCAATGGGTGCGCAAAGAAGTATAGGAAGTATTCCCTTATGAATAACCATGAAAACCATAATATGTGAATACACTTCACAAACCTTATACATATAAAGGAATGGTGGGTAGTATCAAAATGTAGTGACAACCCTATGAAGGTACTTTTGAATATCATATAATAAGCCTGAGATTCACTGTAAATGGCACAAGCAAGACACTAGTAATTCAATATAGGAGATTGTTGAACATAACAATAATGGCATAGAAACGAGTAGTTTGGCAAACATATCTACATCTCAAGTAAAACTTAGAAATGTCAAATAGTACAAGGTTATGAAAAGGTTCATTCACAAGGGTTTTGGTGTTCCTCAAAAATTATGTCCAACACAATACTGCTTATCTTTAGGATACTAATCCATCTTTGGGCATTCTGTTGTTTCTTTGTAAACAAATTGACATCAATTTTTCAGAAATTAAGAATATAATGTCACAATGAGAATCTGTGAAGCCAAACTATTAGGAGAAACCCAAGATAAATTAATAAGGAGCTTTGGGTGTTAAGGAGCACATTTAGTAGTTGCTACACCCTTATTTCCTCAAGATCTAGAAACAATTTATCCAACTGATAAGAACTAATCTCACCCTCAACGCCCTCAATTGGCACCCTCACACCCTCAACACCCTCGGCTGGCAGTGTCTCACCCTCAACACCCTTGGCTGGCAATGGCTCAACCTCAACACACTCGAGTGGCAGTGTCTCACCCTCGACTAGCAGTGGCTCACCCTCACTAGGAGTGGCTCACCCTCAACTGCCAGTGTCTCACCCTCGGCACCCTCAACTGCCAGTGTCTCACTCTCAACACCCTTGGCTGGCAGTGTCTCCTACTTACCCAGCAGTTCCCTCAACGTACAATTGTAGGCCCATACATTCTCATTCTTCCCTTGTCTTGTGTTGTAGATTTCAGCTACTATCTCGTTGTCATCTCCTAGCAGCTTAAATTCTTCTTCAAATGCTCTCTTCAAGTCATCCCACGTTGTTTTGTACGCTCTTGGTAAATTTGTGTACCAATCGATGGCAATTCCCCATAGGGTGACCAGGAACGCCTTCAACCAATAGTCGTGATCATCCTCACCATTGGCCTCCCATATGGTCACGCACGCCTTACAATGGCATGCAGGGTCCTCTGATCCATCCCCTATGAATTTTGGGAGTTTTTGTTTCTCAAGGGTGTTCACCATCTTTCTGGTTCTTGTGCCTCACTTGCACTCTCAGCCACACACGAGCTCTCAACACGTCCACCGGCATCGTTCACACCTTAGTCACCTCCATCGTATTGGTACTGCCTTCTCCCTGGAGTTTTTGGTTCTAGCCCCCTATTATGGGTTCCTCTGATATGGCTAAATTCTCATTGCCCAATAGGGTGTTCTCAAATAATTCTGCTACCTCCCTCTCGATATTTCTTTCTTCGTTCCCTTCGTCATGTGCAGAGTGCACTAATAATTTGCTCAGGATGGATTCAAACTTCGAGCTGTCCTTGTTCTTCGTCGCCCCTACGAATGGATTGCTTGCCTGGTCAGAAAGATCCTCTCCTACCTCGTCAGGGAGTGGTAGTTTCTGGCGATCTCCTCTCACTCTCACCTGGTACATTGTGTTCTGCCTTCCCTGACGGTGGGCCTCCGCCTCTCTCTACTCCGGCTTCGGCTGACACTCTGACTTCTGCTTCATGGCGGGCTTTGAGATTCCTCAAAGATTCTTTGCAATCGTCGTCGCCTCTCACTCTACTCTTTGATATAGAGATCTCACGGATGCTTCTCCTTCTCTCTCTTCCTCTTTCTCTCTCCTAGTACGTCTTCTTCTGTCTTTGTTTCGCTGAAGGGGCATTAATTGGTGGAGTTACCGGAGGTACGACATCTGTTTGTGCCACGCTCTTCTTCCTCCCTCTGGTTCCTCTCCTCATACCATTGCAGTATCTGTTGCCGACATTGTCCCCTTTGTTTTTCCTCCCGCTGCTCTTTTACCTCAATCAAGTTACAAGCCAACAATTTGGGATTACTTCCAAGGAGATAGTACACAGTCGGCCCCATCGTGAGTTCGTCCCGTACTGGGCCTTCAGGGACTGCTCTCTCCCAAGCTTCCCTCTGCATGTACTGGTCAACCGAAACTTCCCACGCATGCAGCAAGTCCTTTGTCAGTTGATCATCCCGAATTTCTTCCTTATAGTCTTCCTCGTCACTATCATTTACTAGTACTTGTTGGTCAAACATGCGGCCCATTATTCTGCCTGTTGGCCCTCCTTTAGATCTCAGGGTTCGACCAGGCAACAACACCAAAATGTTTACTCCCTATGGGGTATATGGTTTTATACACAGAGTAAACAGAGAGTTTTAAGCAGACCAAGAATAGCACAATAATTCAAAATTAACACAGTGCACATAATATTGGCAAAAGGATAAAGCTTTTCATTTCATGCAATGTCTGTACCATCAACAACATATGACTTGGTTCGAGTCAAATACAAATAGTGCCCGACGGTTGGTTAAGGTTGCCAACCGTCAGCAACTAACAACCTTTCGGAACAAATGTTTTATTGCACCGCCAACTACTTCTTAAGTAACAAAGTATTATTTAATTACTTACGGCAATTTTGCCGTCTACAAAAAATTAGAATATGTCAACTTGAAATCTCTCCATAGAAACCTAAAGGTTCCTATGGCAAATGAAGGGAATACAAAAACATCATCATAGAACATTACATGGATGTGTATCATGCTTCTAATCCTCATCATAATATACAGAAATTTGCTCTTCTTACATTGCCTCAAGGAGATAAATCAAAGCAAATTCTTGATAGATTTAGAAATTAATATTTTGATTGATCATCCCTCAATTGGTTCCAAACTAAGCTATTACCGAATAAGTGAAAACTAATCTTGAGCCACGAATCCCACAAATTCTCAACTCTTGTACACATTGTTGAGAATAATCGAGACATCCCACCTAGGAATAAAAAACAAAAACATATCTTGGCTCAATTTGCAGGTTGAGTTAATATCAGAGTTGCGCAGCAAAAGCTATTCATATCCCATGGAGGATCTAAGAATGACAAATCTCCAAGGGTCAGTTCAGGGACCCTCACATTAAAAAGATTGGATAAAATTGACATTTCTTGAGAACAAGCAATTCTAAGAAAGGCAGACTATCGTGCCCCACAAAAGGTTAATACAAATCACAGCACTAAAAGTGAAGGGCTAAGGGAATAGAAGCCAACCTAGGGTTTATGATTAATAAGTATATAAAATGGCCGACTTCTTCATTATTAATGCCAAGATAAAAACAAATTAAAATAAAGTGTAATGTCCCCTTTCTGAAATAGGATTTAATAATAGATAATAATTAATAATAAAAAAATTAAAAAAAATTACGAGTTAATTAAGTTTAATGAAAGGTCAAGAGGCACGTAATGAAAAGTTGTGACTCCCTCAACATAAGATATAAAAGGGAGAAGAGTTCATTTGAAAGGGGACATGGATGGAGCAAGGAAAATTGAAAAATGAAATATGGAATAATCAGGTTGGAATTGGAGAAGAATTCAAAAATAAACATGAACTAGAAATAAAGAACAGAAATTAAAATTAGTTAAGGAGCTATTAAGCAAGTGGAAGAGACACCACTCTTAGGAAGATATATTAAGAAGTTGTAGAGTGCATTTGAGTGGAGCGAGAGTTTATATAAAACTTACATTTGCAGATCGCAGATCTGCAAATGAGAAGATAAAAAGGAAGATTATCAAATAAAGGTTGAAAGATAACTGTAAAAAGAGTTTATAGCAAAATTGTAAGAAGAGTATATGCAGATATAAAAGAATATGCTCATGCAAATTGAGAAGGAAAGAATATGCAAACTCAAAGAAGTATTAAGAAAAGATATAGTTTGAAGATGTGAATCAAGAAAGATTTAATGGATGAAGGTATAAAGAAAGAAGCAAGCGAATCAAGGAAGGATTAATAAAAGAATGGGAAATAAATAAGGAAGAGACTATTTCAAAAGGGCAGAAATTCTGAAGGGTTGTACTCTTTCAAAGGGTGCTAATTGTGAAAGGTTGTGACTCTTTCAAAGGGCAGAAATTATGAAGAGATGTGACCTCTCCCTACACTAGAAGATATAAAGGGAGGAAGGTTTCATTTGAGGAGACTTAGGGGACTTCAATTGGGAAATAAATTTATTACTCTCAAAGAGCAGCAAGGAGGATGGTGACTCAAGTCTTATGAAAGGTGGTGACACTTTCACCAATGAAGTATAAAAGTAATTATCCCAATCATTAAAGGATCACTTAAGAATCATCACTCATGAATCCAAATGATCATGCAATCACTCAAGTACAATCAGCAAACATTTTATCAGATTGAAACACATTCAAAAAACAAATACAATCACCAAGGAAGATGGAAGCAATCAGCATAAGAGCACATAATTCTAGGATCGAGTCAAAGAAGTTGAACAACATATACACCAAAGGAATTTATCTTCAAATCAATCATAATACAACAAATTGATATTATAGCAGATCTTCCTTTCTCAGCAAATAGAAGAACCAAGAAACCCCCTTATGACCTCCGTCCAACTCCGCCAGATGGCACTTCTCTTTAGGAGGATGAGATATTGATAGGGAAAGCAGGTACAAGCAACCAAGTAAGTAAGAAAAGAGGGCTCTGCCAGACATCCACTCTTGGGATTAGTGTAGAAATGGCTTTAGGTGGACCTATAATGTTTCTTCCTCCAAACCCTAATATGCTTGTCAAAGGTTATTGATAGTATAAGAACATGATATGATCTTGTCTATAAAATAATTATGAACAGATTATTTTATATTGAATGCATTTACAAGGAGCTTGAAGCTCATATATACATGACGATAGAACCAGAAATAGAAACTTCTAAAATACAACAGAATACAAGATTGAGCTTTAATATTAGAAACA
>MU225696.1:308108-333610 GCA_018584345.1 Thuja plicata
TTGTAACGGAGGTCCCACCAGGCGTGCTAGTGGGGGCAGGACGAGTTTCTGTGCCTAGAACAAGCTCATCCAAACGACAGTACTCGAAAATGGTCAACATTCGCTGCTTCCAGGTGTTGTAATTGCTGCCATTAAACCCCTGACTGTTTTCCAGCATCAGGTTGGTCAAAGATGCCATGTGCACGGATTTCGAGGCAACGTGAAGACGGACCCAGAAAAATTTGACAGGTACCCAAAAGAGTAGACAGAAAACCCAGAAAGAATCTGCAGTCAAAATTCAAATCCGCTGGCCCAAAAATTGAGGCACGAAAAACGAGGTGCCCAAAAAATTCTGACGAAGACCTAGATAAGGTCTCGAAAAACCCATCACAAATATGAAATCCAAAAAAAATTTCGAGTTCAAAAGTCAGGGTTTTCGGGGAAAACCCTAATCGGCGGCGATTGAAGAGCCGAAAAACAAGATATTTGCAGGTTGCAGTAATGTCGAACCAGAGGGAAAGAGGATCCCTTTGTCGCAGGTGAATGTAGTCAAAAACGAAGGACTCAAGACCAGTCACGAGCACCAGAGGATGATACCACGTGAATGAAGCCACGCTTCCGCTGCAGACGCGAATCCCGTCAGTCGCGAATACCAGTCGCGATTCCACTAGGTGCGAGCAGAAACCTAGGCGTAAATACCAATCCCTGGATCTGATACCAGGTGCAAACAAAAACGAGGCACAATTTTTGCACACAACAAAAAACGAGACAGGTAACTCGTATTACGAGTTACAGATGAAACAAAAATGTATTTCGAAAAGAATTAGAGACTGATAATTTCGTGAGAAATTATAAAACTTTTCGAACAAATTTGATCCTTAGCTCTGATACCATAAAATAATTATCAACAGATTATTTTATATTGAATGCATTTACAAGGAGCTTGAAGCTCATATATACATGACGATAGAACCAGAAATAGAAACTTCTAAAATACAACAGAATACAAGATTGAGCTTTAATATTAGAAACATTCTAATAGTCTAACCCTAATGATTGAATATATATATAAGAAATATTTACTTGGTAAGATGCAACCCTAGCCCTAATTTGTTGCAATTGTGAATGTAGGGCAAATTAGGAAGGGGACAATGATGCAGGAGCATCTTGGGTCATTGGCAATCCTGCTCAACCAAAAAGATGTTTGTTTTATTCTTTAGTTTATTTGGAGACTGCTCGGAAAATACTATGTTGCTCGGTTCTATTGCTCGGGCATGCTTGTCTCTGTCGCTCGGGTTCTCTTGCTCAGGCATGCTTGTTTCTGTTGCTCGGATCTGTCGCTCGAGCAAGCTTGTTTATTTTCCTATTGCTCGGGTTTCTCTTCTGACACTTGGGTTCTGTTTCCTATTGCTCGGTCAACCTTTGCCCAAGATGTTTATTTTGGAGTTGGATCTGGTGGCCGACTTCTTCAGTTAATTCTGATGGCTTAATTGATTTGAGGTCTCTCATTGGGATCTGTGTGGACCTAAATCTGGGTCTCACTTATGGATTTGAGCGCCGACCTCTCTTGTTGGTCTCTTGTATATATTTGCTTCTATGTTCTTAGTTTTGGCAGTACTTAGCTCCTAGAGCATGATAGATTGGATTGAGATTTGAATTATCTGTAAGCAGGTCTGTGACCTCGCATGTATGAAGACCTCATTGTAATTCACTGAATGTATATGGCCGAAACCAGGAAGGCCTTGCAGCCCGACATGTAATGAGTTTGATCAAGTTAATATAAAGGATCTCCTGTTGTTTCTTCTCTCACCATGTTGTTTGGCTTCCGCATTGGTTCTGCAAGGTGGTTTGGTAGAGTTGGGAGAGCCTTTGGCCCCGTTATCACACCCTCCTTGCGTCAGGTGGTATCAAAGCATTGGTGAGATCTAGTTCCTTCTTGCAAACCCTAACCCTAGTTGGTATTGTTGTGGGGTAGCAGATTGCGATCTGATCTACAATTACAGAGGGATTCAAGATGGTTCGTGGGAGAGGAAATGCAAATCCAGGTCTAGCTGATATGCTTAGACAGATGGCTGCTAGATTGGAAGTTGTTGAGACAGCCCAGCGCAAAGGAAGACATCTTGAGGATGTTAGTGATGATGAAATTGAAGAGGTTCAAGGTGAAGTTGCACCTGCACCTGTGATGAATCAGGAAGAAGAGCGATTTCTGAGAGCTTTGACAAGTTTGAAATCCACACCTTAGTTTAATCCTCCTGAGTATAGTGGAAAATTGGATTCTGACGAATTAATTGACTGGATAACTGAGATGGAAAAGTATTTTGAATATGAGAATGTAGCAGAGGATAAGAAGGTGAAAGTTGCAAGCACAAAGTTGAAAGGACATGCATCTTTATGGTGGGAACATCTGCAATTGGATCGGAAGAAGAAAGGTAAAGACAAAATCAAGGTATGGGATAAGATGGTAAACAATTTGAAAGGCAAGTTTCTACCTTGTGATTATCAGATTAACCTAATCAGGCGAATGCAAAGTTTGAAGTAGAAAGACAAATTAGTAAAAGACTATACTGAAGAATTCTACAGATTAGACATCAGATCTGGACATGTGGAAGATGAGGTGGAAAGAGTAGCAAGATACTTGAATGGCTTGAGGAGTTCCATACAAAATGAGATCAGTTTGGTCAAGATGGACAGTATTGAGGAGGCATATCAATTTGCCCTAAAAGCTGAAGAGAAGTTGAACAGAAGATATGAACAAAGAGAAAGAGGTAGAGGAGGTAGATTCCCTAGAGGAAGAGGTAGATCTCATGGTGAAAACAGTAGATCTAAACCAGACAAGTTAATTTCAGACACATCTCAAGACAAAGGAAAGACTGAATGGAAAGGTGGAAGTTCATATCGAGGAAGAGGTAATAACTCCAGAGGTGGATATAGCAGGAAGGGATTCCAAGTAACTTGTTACAATTGTGGTGAAGGACATAAATCCTTTGAATGTACACATGCAAGCAAGAAAGGCAGTAGTAGAGAAATGCATTGGTGCAAGAGGAGTCACCTAATGAAGCTGAGAAGGAAGGAAATTTCATGATCGGAAGGATACTATGGAGTGAGAAGGATAAGCAAGATCCGATCAGGAAAAGTTTGTTCAAGACCAAATGTAGAGTTGCAGACAAGGTTTGGAAGGTAATTGTTGATAGTGGAAGCTCGAAGAATCTGGCATCTAAGGAAATGGTTACAAAGTTGTAGTTGGAGAAGATGAAACATCCGAAGCCCTATCAGATCTCATGGATCAAGGATGATCATACATTAATGGTGAGTGAACAATGTTTTGTGAATCTGAAAATTGGAAAGTATTATGATAAGGTGTTGTGTGATATTATGCCTATAGATTGCTGTAATATTTTGTTGGGTAGACCTTGGCAATATGATAGACATGCTATACATGATGGAAGATTGAATAGATATTCTATTTGGGTTGATGGTAAGAAGCAAGTTTTGTTACCTTTGGTTGAAGAATCTTTTGGTGAGATATGTACATCTATGAAAGTTTGTTTGATGGAAGGTAGACAGTTTGTTAAGGATTTGAAAAGAAATGATATCTGTTATGCTTTGATTCCTAACAAACCGAGTAAGAATACAGAAGATGACATTCCTGCAGAAGTTGGAAAGTTACTCACTAAATACAAGGAGATAATTTCAAACAATGTACCTGATGGTTTGCCACCAATGAGAGATATCAGTCACTGTATGGATCTGATTCCTAGAGCTAGTTTACCGAACAAAGCACCACATAGGTTAACACCGACCGAGAATGAAGAGCTTAACCGACAAGTTCGTGAATTGTTGAACAAAGGTTTGATCTGAGAGAGTTTGAGTCCATGTGCATTACCAGTTGTGTTGGCACCTAAGAAGAATGGAGAATGGCGAATGCGCACTGATTCCTGAGCAATTAACAAGATCACAGTGAAGTATAGGTTTCCTATACCGAGAATGGATGACATAATGGATTGTTTGAGTGGAGCAAAATATTTTACCAAAATTGATTTGAAGAGTCGATATCATCAGATCAGAATAAGAGAAGGTGATGAATGGAGGACTGCTTTCAAACTAAGGAAGGTTTGTATGAGTGGTTGGTTATGCCTTTTGGTTTAACTAATGCACCGAGTACATTTATGAGGTTAATGAATGAAGTTTTGAAGAAATTCTTGAATAAATGTGTGATTGTATATTTGGATGATATTTTGATATTCAGTAGAACTAGAGAAGAGCATTTGATGCATATAAGACAAGCGTTGCAGAGATTAAAAGAAGAAAAGTTGCTGATAAATCTGAAGAAATGTTCCTTCATGAAAGAAGAGCTTGTGTATTTGGGCTTTGTGATTTCAACTAATGGTTTGAAGATGGATCCAAAGAAGGTTGAGGCTACACTTAGTTGGCCTACACCTGAGAATGTCATTGAGGTAAGATCATTTCATGGGTTGGCAAGTTTTTACAGGAAGTTTATCAGAAATTTCAGTTGTATTTGTAATGCTATGACTGAGACAATGAGAGGAGACAGAAGAGAATTCAAATGGACACATGGAGCTAATAAGAGTTTTGAGACTTTGAAACTAAAAGTTGTTGAATTACCTGTGTTAGCCTTACCTGATTTCAATTTGGTATTTCAAGTTGAATGTGATGCAAGTGGAAGTGCAATTGGAGTTGTGTTGACTCAAGAAGGTAAACCTGTTGCTTTCTTTAGTGAAAAGTTGAATGATGCAAAAAGGAAATATTATGTCTATGATCAAGAGTTCTATGTTATTGTGCAAGCTATGAGGAAGTGGAGACATTATTTGATGCCCAATGAATTTGTGTTGTATACTGATCATAAGGCTTTACAATATTTAGGTAGTCAAAATAATTTGAATCAAAGACATATGAAATGGGTAGAGTATTTGCAGAGCTTTACATTGGTGATTAAGCATAAGAGTAGAGTTTCTAATAGAGTTGTTGATGCATTGAGTAGAGGAGATCTTTATTGACTGAAATGAGAATTGAGGTTCTTGGTTTTGATGACATGAAGAATTTGTATGAAAGTGATCCTGATTTTTCAGAGCAGTGGAGAGTGTGCAGAGCACCTAATTCAAATCAATCAAGTATGAAGACTATTTCATTCAGGAAGATATGTTGTTCAAAGGTATTCAGTTATGTATACTGAGAGGATCAATGAGAACTAATTTGATAAAGGAGAAACATGGTAGTGGATTGGCTGGACATTTTGGTATTGAGAAAACATTGAGTTTGCTAAAGGAGAGGTATTTTTGGCCTCAGTTGTATAAGGATGTGCAGAAATTTGTAAGAAGTTGTGGAGTTTGTCAAGTTGCAAAGGGAGTGAGTCAGAATATTGGTTTGTATACACCTATTACTGTTCCTGAGAAACCTTGGAGTGATATCAGCATGGATTTTGTTCTTGGCTTACCTAGGACAGCAAGAGGTAATGATTCCATATTTGTTGTTGTGGATAGATTTTCCAAGATAACACATTTCATACCATGTAAGAAAACATCAGATGCAGTACATATAGCAGATCTTTTCTTTAAGGAGATTGTCAGATTGCATGGATTACCGAGGAGTATCATCTTTGACCGAGACAGTAAGTTTGTTAGCTATTTTGGAGAACACTTTGGAAGTTGGATACTGAGTTGAAGTTTAGTTCTACATTTTATCCACAGACTGATGGACAAACAGAGGTTGTAAACCGAAGTTTGGGTAATTTGTTGAGATGCTTAGTGGGAGACACACCAAGTAATTGGGATTTGATGTTGGCACAAGCAGAGTTTGCATACAACAATTCAGTGAATAGAAGTATTGGAAAAACACCTTTTGAGATTGTTCATGGCACACAACCAAGAGGTATATCAGATTTGAGAGATATTGTTGGTGAAGAGAAAAGAAGTGTTGAAGCGGAAGAATTTGCAGAATTTATGAAAACATTGCATGAAGATGTAAAACAGAAGCTGGAGAATAGTAATCAGAAGTACAAAGATGATGCAGACAGATCAAGAAGACATAAAACATTTGAAGTTGGTGATGTTGTAATGGTTCATTTGAAGAAAGGAAGATTTCCTATTGGAACATATGGTAAATTGAAAATGAAGAAATTTGGTCCTTGCAAAATACTGAGAAGATTTGACAGTGGAAATGCTTATGAAGTTGAGTTACCTGATGACATGGATATATCACCTATATTCAATATTTCAGACTTGTATGAATATCATGAACCTAATGAAGAGGTGACAATACCAAGTGATTATCCTAAAAAGCAGATAGAGGAAGTTGAAAAGATTTTGAAACAGAGAATTGGCAAAAGTACAAGAGGAAAGGAATACATGGAATATCTAGTAAAGTGGAAGAACAGACCGATTGAGGACTCATCTTGGATTTCTCAATCTAAGTTGGATTCATTCCAGATTGGACCTGATACATGATTCGGGGTATCATTTCTATTAACCCCAGGTGTCTAATGCAGGAGCATCGTGGGTCATTGGCAATCTTGCTCAACCAAAAAGATGTTTGTTTTATTCTTTAGTTTATTTGGAGACTGCTCGGGAAATACTATGTTGCTCGGGTTCTGCTGCTCGGGCATGCTTGTCTCTGTCGCTCGGGTTCTCTTGCTCGGGCATGCTTGTTTCTATTGCTCAGGTCTGTCGCTCGGGCAAGCTTGTTTATTTTCCTGTTGCTCAGGTCTCTCTTCTGACGCTCAGGTTCTGTTTCCTGTTGCTCGGTGAACCTTTGCCCGAGATGTTTATTTTGGAGTTGGATCTGGTGGCCGACTTCTTCAGTTAATTCTGATGGCTTAATTGATTTGAGGTCTCTCATTGGGATCTGTGTGGACCTAAATTTGGGTCTCACTTATGGATTTGAGCGCCGACCTCTCTTGTTGGTCTCTTGTATATATTTGCTTTTATGTTCTTAGTTTTGCCAATACCATGATAGATTGGATTGAGATTTGAATTATCTGTAAGCAGGTCTGTGACCTCGCATGTATGAAGACCTCATTGTAATTCACTGAATGTATATGGCCGAAACTGGGAAGGCCTTACAGCCCGGCATGTAATGAGTTTGATCAAGTTAATATAAAGGATCTTCTGTTGTTTCTTCTCTCACTGTGTTGTTTGGCTTCCGCATTGGTTCTACAAGGTGGTTTGGTAGTTGGGAGAGCCTTTGGCCCCGTTATCACACCCTCCTTGCGTCAGACATTATATAAAGTTTAATTACTATTAAGAAGGCCAACTATATAAGATGTTATTAAGGAAATGGCTGACTATATTAAGGAGTCAACTTCATGTATGAAAGATATATAAATATGATCTGAATCAACCAAATTTAATAATTAATGAGCAGCAAAATTGTTCTAAGGTAATGATTAAGGAGGGCAGAGGCATCAATTATTGTCAAGGCGAATATTGATTCCTTTTGTGCTAAGGCAGCAATTTAAATTGAGTCCTACAGCAATAATTAATATAGAAACAAGATAGCGATTAGGAAAGAGAGTGCAGTGTTTCGATTAAAGATAAACAGCAATTAGTTTTGAAGGATAAGTCATGTCTCCTTGAAAGAAAACGCTGTTCAAAGGGGTACATCATTTCATATAGAGAAATGAGGATATAAAGTAAATGAGGAATGTGTGGAAAGGAAAAAAGGGGGAAGAAATGTCTTAATCTTTAAAGCAAAAACAGAATTTCTGAAGAAAGGCATCAAAGATCAGAACAGAAAAGTATATAGAATACCGAAGCAATTGAGAGAGAAAGCAGATCAGAATCATGCCATATATATATATATATATATATATATATATATACAGCAGCCTATGGCATAAAATTCTTGATTTAAGACTGGTATGCATGAAAGGATATAAATATAATTATGCTTTATGTATGCGATGGTATGCAGTTTGGATGATAGGATTATGCATTTATTATGCTTGATGCATATGATAGTTTGGATGATATGATTATGAATTTATTATGTTGACATATATGATAGTATGCAGTTTGAATAATATTGGAAATGCATCTATTATACTTGATGTATATGATAGTATGCGATATGGATAATATTGTATGCATCTATGATCTTAATGATCTTTTACCAAGTAAACTTTGTAAATCTAGTATGTTTCTTATTACTATGTTCATTCCTTATTCCTACAAACGATCATTATGGGAATGGAGGGAAATAAGTTACGGAGAGGTGGTACACATGGGTTCCCTCAAATTAAGTAGGCCACCCCAAGAGATGGAATCGTCAAGGTGGATGTTTCTGCCGCTTGTGGGCCAAGGGGCAAATTGTCTTGGTTAGATGTTGTGCGACCTTGGGCTTAACTGGGCTGAACAATCTTCCTCAATGACCTGAGTTCCCTCAAATTAAGTAGACCACCCCAACAGATGGAATCATCAAGGTGGATGTTCCTGCCGCTTGTGGGCAAAGGGTTCAGTTATCTTGGCTAGACGCTACGCGCTCTTCGACTTAATTGGGTTGAACAGTAACCAACCGCCCTTTATGGATTTCCTGTCTAAACCCTACAATGTTTAATTATTGTAAATGGAACTATTCATGCTTGATTTATAAAGTTCAACAAGCTATTGCATGGTTTATCTAAATGGGTTATGATGTATATGTATATGTATATGTATGTGTATATATGTATATGTGTGTGTGTGTATACATATATATACATATACACACATGTATATATACATATATGTATGTATGTACACACACATAAATATATATCTATATATATATAGATATAGATATGTATATTGTTACCCCCATTTTTAAACAGCCAAAAATTCAAAATTTCACATTCAATTCAATGCCTGGCTTGTCTATAATATGGTTTCAATTTAAAAATTCATTTCCAAGTCTTTGCCATGTATATACCCTTATGCGTCAACCAATCAAAAAGGTAAAAATAAACGATGAAATAGCGGCTTGGAACCATATGACCAAATTTTGTGATAATCCACTCTTCACCTCGTGAAATTTTAATGCTTATATCTTCAGTCATTGGTATCTAAAAAGCATTAAAATTTCGTCTCCAAAAGCTCTCTTGATACATTTTCAAAGCTTCCAAGTTTAATTCTTTCCAATCAAAAGTCTTGATAAGTATTCCAGAGAGGCGAGAAGTGAAGAAAATTAACTTTAAATTAAAAATCAAGCATACTCACTTCTTGAAAATAAAAATAAAAATAGAGATATAAAAGAAAAAGAGGTGAGTTTGACAAAACAAATGTTGTGAAATCAAAACTCATAACTCACAACCAAGTTATGAGTTTTGAAAAGTGAATGCAAAGGGTTGCCATCGGTTAAAAGTAAATGCGGAGTAATTTATGAATGGTAAAAAGCTGATGGAAGTCATGTGAGTTATGCATTATGAAATCGGAATTCACAACTCATAACCTGGAGTTCTTCCAAAGTTGCTCCTTCCTTCGTGTTACCACCCATACGGCAAGATCAGTCTGAAAAAACTGGCTTTCCTTCCATCTGCCTGGGAAACAAAGGAAGGGGCGAAGGCCAGTTGGGTCACAACAATAATCTACCTCTGCACCGGCGGGCACCCCATGTCCACGATCATTTTGATCCCTGGCATCAATGGCCCCCTGCAACACAAAAGCCATCCATGATTCAGGAGCAGAATGATTTGTATGGCCAATTGCTAATAAGGAGACCATCAGACACAACTGTGGTCGAAGCTGAATGCACAGCAAACACCAACCACCTCATCTTAAGTTGCTTATTCTCGGAGCGGACATAGGTCCATTTGTTCCTGGTCAGCAGCTATTCCGGGATGCAGGGATAAGTTATGGATGTTAGAAAGTAAATGCATGAAAGAAAATAGACAAGTTGTGAAAAGTAAAACTTTGAAGAAAAGAATTAATAAATATTCACAACTTACAATCTAATGTTATGAATTTATAAAACAGTTGCAGAATAATGAGAGCCAGTGAAAAGTTGCAGTTCCAGAGACACTGCCTTGTCAAGTATGAAAATTGAGAATTTGCAGAGAACAGCTTTGTGAAGGTTTCAACTTGAAAAGAATATCTAAATCCATTAAAGGAACGGTGAAATGCATGCATAATATGGAAGTAGAGCCAAGAATTGAAATCGCTTGACAGAAGGTCTCCATGTACCTCAAAGAAATGTCGTCTCACAAAACAAAATGATTGCATGAAAGGCAAAAATTGGGTTGTTAAAAAGACTTTACAAACATTCATGCAAATACAGTTGATAGAAATACAGCCAGATTCTTCAACATATTTTAGCATCCTCACTGCTTATGCTAAAATGAGAATTCCAAAACAAGTCTATGGACATCCATCGAAGCATAAAGAATAGACGACTCTTGTCAAAATTCATGATTACAAGTGCCAGTTACAAATTCATGTAAAATGTGCTATCATAAACAACACCACTGAAATGTTTGACAAAATGCCCCAAAGGTTTGGGGTCTTATCAAAATCAATGCTTACAATATACGCACAAGGTGAATATGATGAAAAAGGTTGCAGAATTTTACAAGAAAGTTCAGTTGCCAGGCAAAGCCAAATTCCACGACCTCTGACGTAATTCTACAGTCGCACAAAAAAAATGGAAGCATAGAAGCAAAGGCGCCTAAAGTCTTTGACATAATACCTCAAAGATATGAAATATACTGATTGCTATATATACAAGAAAGAAATTTATGGTAGTTCTTTCGAAACTGTTGAGCAGATGCAACTAGCAGGTGTATTTAAACCAATTCCATAACATGCACCATTATTATCCCAGTCATGCTAATATGAAAAAAATGGACAAAGGCATGCAAAGTGTTTAACCAAAAGCTTTGAAGAGATGGCATCACATACAATGTGATGACTACGGAGTATGCACAAAAACGGTTTGTCTAAGATGGTTTTACAAAATTTCGAGCAAATCTAATGGCACCAACAGTGTCATGTCTTCAACATTTGTCAGCACCCCGCCACAGTAAAATGAGAGCTTTTGAACGAGTTATAACTAAGGGATATTTTCTTCTTAATCAGGTACAAGCCATGCTCGATAGCCTTTTACCAGCACCCTACCAAATTGGTATTCTTTTTCAAACGTTGCAGCTACAAAGTTTTGATCAGCATGCATGCAGCAATGTGGAACCATACACAAGGATGGCTAACCGGTTGGAGACCGCCTTACAGAGATTTCATCTCATAGTGATTAATGATTGCGAGATTGAAAGAATAGACTTAGTGACTTCAAGAAAATGCAATGTGAAGTCTCAGACAGAGCACGCAAACTGTTTGTCAAAATGCCTCAAAAGGACGCCATATTGCAGGCTTGGGCACAAAGTGGATGTGCTAAAGAGGCTTTTGAAAATTTCAAGAAGACACAAGCTCTGGCATTGAACCAACATTCTCACTTTTGACACCATGCTAAACAGACACGCGATGCATTAATGCAAAGACAAGTCTTATGAACTATTATAGCATCTCAACGATACTTCATCGAGTTGGAGTTATATGCTAAAATATTTGTTAAAAAGGCAATAGAAACTTTCAAAGCTAATGCAATTGGTACTAATAAAACCAACTTCTGCCTGCACAAAAATTGGGAGCCTTGGAAAGGATGAGAACATTCATCAAAATTTAAAAGAGAGTTATTTTGTCAAGTTACAATTGCCACGGTTGGCATGTATGGGAATGAAGAAAAGACACATGGACTACTCTATTGAGCAACTATGGGACTTGGAAATAATGTGTTGAGTAAATTTGTTGGATGTTTCAGTTGTCACTGTCCTCATAGATATGCATAAAAAATAAGTTTCTTCCCTGCTATCAAAATGGAGTTTTGGAGCGGATTAAAAGCATCTATCGAAGCTCGTAGTGTGCAATGTGGAATCACAGACAACGCCCCTGATGAAATTCGTAAAATTATTTTTTTTAGGGTGTTAATGCTAGTGACAATCATGGGAAGACCAATTCTGAGATAAAAGAAGCTGTAAGAGTAAGCATAGAAAACTCAATGCAGAGTTAATCAGTAATGAAGCTCTGTTCTTTGGGCACTCAAATGGTTCAAGGAGTCAGACATTTAGTTTACTTATGGATGACTTGATGGCATGTCTAGGAAAGGTAGTGTGGCAGATGTATATGGCATACTGGTTTGCTGGCAGAATTTTGTGAGAAGATTGAACTTGGAATAGAAGCTAACTATGTGAAAATGGTAAAGTATTGAGGAGTCAGGTGAACTTCTTGACAGAGAGGCTTATAGAAATGTGGTTTTATAGGATGTTATGATCATAGAAAATACACCATCCTCCAAGAATGTCATAGGTGGTGATGAAGATAATACACAAGAATTGGTGATGTCTTAGACTAGCCTCCATGCTATTTGTGAGAAATTTGTATTCATGGAAAGAGGTGCGTAGCATATGTACATACTCCAAGACCAAATTGCTAATTAGCAGACGATTCAAGAGTTTGGAGAAGTCTTCATGTCCATATCAACGAGATCAATCATTTGATAGTTTTTCTCAAGGTTTATAGGCTATTGGTTACCTTTTTGTAAAAGTGACTTGTGTCACATGAGTGTAACTAAAACTTCTAAACAAGCCTTATTTTGTAAAAAGATATAAAAGTCAGTCAAATAAGGCTTCTTATTTTTAAAAATCATTTTGTTTCAAAAAGGTAATTAGAAGGTAGTTATCGGGTAGTTAGAAGGTGGTTATCCAAAGAAGCCTTTAAATGCAAAGCTTGGGCAATGTAATGGGGGAGACTCTTGCAGATGGGAAACTCTAGAGAAATTCAGAGAGAAACTTTAAATTACTTTTAGTTTTGCATTATGTACAAAGGGGTTTGAGATTGTACAATCTCATAAACATGATAAAGAAGACATTTGTTCGTATGCTCTGAATGTTCCTCTATGTTATCATTGCTAACTTCTCGTATGCTAAGTTGGTAACCTTTGTACATGTGTAAGACATTGATATCTGTGTAGTGGTGTAATGATACATAACCAGGCCTTGGTATCTTGGATTGAATGTGATGAAGTGGTCTATCTCTTCGTATGTTGAGATTTGTGATTCTTCTTTCATCATCATTGCATGGATACACATATTTGTTGACAATCTCCTTTGTAACTGTTAACCGTTATGGAATCCTATTTGGTCTTCGTATGTGTAGTGGTGTAATAATACATAACCAGGCCTTGGTATCTTGGATTGAATGTGATGAAGTGGTCTATCTCTTCATATGTTGAGATTTGTGATTCTTCTTTCATCATCATTGCATGGATACACATATTTGTTGACAATCTCCTTTGTAACTGTTAACCATTATGGAATCCTATTTGGTCTTTGTATGTCTTCTAATAGGGTTTTTATTGCTCATTCTCATTTAGTTTTATGTTTTCTCATTTTTGTACTTTCCGGTTAAAAGTACACAAAAATCTTAAATAACCCCATCATATGAGGGAGCTGCCCCTCTCAAACGCAGAGGAAGATTGCAATTTGATTGTGATCAGATTGCAATCTCTCCAACTTTCGGCGCAATTGTCACTGCTCCTAAGGCAAACAGGGTCAGTTTTGAAGGTGAATTCGCAGTGACAAATCTGTTTACCAACATATACATGTGTGTGTGTGTGTGCGCGTGCATATATATATATATATATATATATATATATATATATATATATATATATATATATATATATGCGTTCATATTTGTTGTTTGGATCCCTAACCCTAATAGAAATAAATAGTCTAATTTATTTTATTTCAAAATTCAAATATTGTCTAACATGGTTGCAGGACCTAAACCATGCTTTATTTTGATAACAAATTCTATTGGTAAAGGTATAATAAATTCCTTGTTCTAATTGAATTTTTCATTTTAGGGCAAGATCCAAGATCATCCCAAAAATAGGGCAAGATCCAAGATCATCCCAAAAAGGGGACATTATATAAATGAGAAAAAAGATCCTAAAGTAACTTTCTCCAAACAGATGCAAATAATTCTTGTTGAATGATACAACAAAACGATCACACGTCATCTTCTTGGCTTTGCATTGATTCCAAAATAGTAAAATGTTGAGATTTTCTTTATTGACAAGAATTGCACGACACAAAGTTTTGGAAGTCAGAAAAAAGGTGAAAATAAGTGTTTGCTAACTATAGAAGCAATTAGGGAGCTGTAAGCTGCAGCCTTCGGGATCTCGCCAGAAGAAGCCAACCACCAAAAGATGCCAA
Source organism: Thuja plicata (assembly GCA_018584345.1). Taxonomy (NCBI): domain Eukaryota; kingdom Viridiplantae; phylum Streptophyta; class Pinopsida; order Cupressales; family Cupressaceae; genus Thuja; species Thuja plicata. The sequence continues at coordinate 322,342 of MU225696.1, forward strand.
GAAAGAAATACTTGATAGATTGATTATATTACAATGTGTACAAGCTTGCTTATATAGACAAGGCAAGAATGAATGGAGGGCACAGAAAGTGCCATGTGTCCAAATGAGTTGCAAGGTTAGGTAGGAGTAGGTAAACTCAACTACCCAAGTGTTTAATAACAACTAATATGCCTAAGTGGAACTTAAGCAAGAAGAGTAGATATAAATTTACTATAGCACCCCCCTTAAGTGCAATTTAGGGAGAAAAATGCAATATGATAATGAAGATGGGTCCTGACAACTAGGCCATTTTAGGTACCCATGTACAATGCAATGCAACTAAGCCCTTACCAACAGAGAAAAGGAGAAAACCTCATGGGGCAAAACTCCCCTCCAAAAAAGAGATATGAAAATGAAGGAAAGTGATAGGATGAGTAATGTATGGAGGTATAAACAACAATACCCCCCAAGAACTACATCCATCATGAAAATACAAATGATTGGAGTAATGACAGTCAATGATATCAATGTCTGCCTCAATCGCAGGTGAAATAGAAATTTTCTTTAAAAAGTTCAAACGCCAATGATAGGAATGCACAAAGAAATGCTTTTCTGTAACTGATATGCACACGGATAAATGTGCGTCAATCATCAACCAGGGCACAAACTAATGCCACGATCTCAGCAACTCAGACTTCTAAAGCGGGTTGGAAACTCACTGGAGCTTGCTCTGATACCATGTAGAAGCAATCAGGGAACCAGAAGCTGCAGCCTTTAGGATCTCACCAGGAGAAGCCAACCGCCAGAATATGCCAAGAAAGAAATACTTGATCGATTGATTATATTACAATGTGTACAAGCCTACTTATATAGGCAAGGCAAGAATGAATGTAGGGCACAGAAAGTGCCATGTATCCAACTAAAATGCAAGGTTACGTAAGAATAGGTGAACTCAACTACCCAAGTGCAGATAACATGCAACCTAGAAAATATAAACGACAACCAATATGCCTAAGTGGAACTTAAGCAAGAAGAGTAAATGATAATTTACTCTAACACTAAACTCTTCCTCAACCTTAATTTCAAGGATGTAGTCACAAATGAGTGTGTGGATAGTGTACACTCCAATGATCAAAGTATTTCCACTCTTTATGACAAGTATAACAATTCTGCTCACAATTGGAGTTAACTCCATGGCCAAACATTCCAACACCTAAAGCCTCTTGCAATCAAAATTTTACCACAAGCAAACTTTTTCTTTTAGTTTAAAAATCTTTATTTGAATTTCTTTTTCTTTAAAAAAAAAATTCAAGTTTGAAATTTCATTTATAATTTTATAACTCTGAACCAATAAATTTGTCTCAATAGGTTGTCAATCCATCTTTCCTCTAAGAGGAATTGGAGTACATACTCCTCCATCCACTCAATAAGCGCACTTGATTGGCATCAAAAAAAAGTAGAGGAGTAAGTGTACATGCATTGCAACTCATGCCTTCTTTTGCACAACCAAAATAACTACAAGGAAGGGGCAACAAAGCTGTGGACATAAAGCCAGAGCATACTTATTTAAATGTTTCCATGTCCCAACAATCTTCAGTTTTGGAGAAGTCAAATAGCCAGCAGCATACTTTCAGTGCAAGTGTCAATGGCACTCCTTGTGGTTCCTCTAATCTACTTACATCATCTAATGCCAATGATAATGAATCATGATAATGATCTCTGCGAAAATCCATATGGCACTGATTGTTGACTTTATCATTTTAATATTAAACAATGAATATCTATCATGACATTCGAGTTTGACGAATTGACATTGAAGTAGTATTTTTAATTTTTATGGTGGTTTTATATTTTATATGATGCTATGTGCTATTTTGAACTTAACTTCTATTTTTAGGATGCAAATATGTATATATTTATGACTTTTGTATGTTTTTGAATACAACCAAACCCAACCACAGAAAAATATTTGTTGTAATGGCAAACCCAAACCCCTCAAGCCAAACTAGTAACTTAGATGATGGCACGCACATGAACAAATTTAAACTGGGGAAAACATCACTATCCTAATGCATAATGCATTCAGTCTGACAGTGATAATGCTACTAAGATTATTAGCAAAGTATCCAGAGCATACCGCATAACTTGTCTATATGTCATGAAGATGTGGATCAAATGGTTGTCTATTTGCTGGAAATGGGTTATACATGCAACTGAAAGGGGATGCATTACCTCCCAAAGATTTTTCCCATCGCCTGCATTACATGATAACAAACCATCCAAGCAGTCAACTTTATCCAAATAACAGCAGATGTAATGGGAGGACAGACCCCTTTAACCATCCACGATTTTCAAGTTGTGGATATTTATTAAGACTTAGACAGACATGCAATGTTTGAAAAAATACGAATTGTAAACCACGATTGATATGAATTCTCTCTAAATGCATAAAATTCTCTCTTATAAAGCGTCACTACCTTTTTCTTTGATGAATGAACTGAAACTCCTCTAAATCAGCCATAAACCTTTATACAGCAATCATCAATTGCCCGATGCACCTTTCTGAGGGTACAAAGTCCTTTGACTGTAATGGTCCAAGTATAAATATCAGGAACAAAGCCCTTCTTTAACAATGCTTCCAAAACAGTGGAAGCACCGTGTACTCTTCCTTTCTTAGCAAGACGGAATACTAATTCCTCAAAAAAATCTCCAGCGTTATCTATCTTCCCACATTGACGTAAACCACTCATAAGAATATCACAAGTCCGAAAGCTTGGATCACAACCAAGGTGCAACATCTCATCTACAAGATCCATGGCACGGTATATGTTGTTCTGTTTGCAAAAGCCATCAATTAATGTGTTGTAGGTGACTACATCCGCTGGACAACCTTTATACAACATCTCATCAAGCAGCGTAACAGCTTCATCCATTCGGCCAGCCTTGCAGAGCCCATTTATTAATGCACTGTAGGTCACAACATCTGGATTGCACCCGGATTCCATCATATTTTTCCATATTTTAGTAGCCTCGTCTATGTTCCCATCTTCACAGAGACCATGAATCAATATACTGTAACTGAATGCATTTGGAACATGTCCCTTGTCCAACATCTCATTCCAGACAACAATTGCTTCATGTACATTGCTTGCTTTGCATAGGCCATCAATCAAGGAGCTATAAGTAACAACGTTTGGGATAAACCCCTTTTCGGACATCTCCCAAAGAAGCTCTTTTGCTCTGTTGATATCCCCTCCCTTACAGAGACCATCAATTAAAGCACTGTAAACAAACGCATTGGTTTCACAACTGCTGTTTTTCATTTCATCCCATAGCTTAATTGCCTCCTGCACCTTCCCCACTTTGCATAGTCCACTCATCAGAGTAGAGTATGTAAACACATTAGGACTACAACCTTTTTCCAACATCCCCGACAACATCTTTGCTGCATCATCCAATTTGCCAATCTTGCAAAGACCATTTATCAAAGTGCTATAGGTGATTGTATTAGGAATGCACTTCTTTTCCATCATCTGATGCAGAACTTTAGAAGCTTTCTTCAACTTTCCCTGCTTACAGAAGCCATCAATGAGACTATTGTAAGTCACCTCATTTGGGGAGCAGCCCTTGAGCAGCATATTGTCCATGAGCTTCAAGGCCCTAATCATGTCACCTCTTTTACAGAGACCATGAATCATAGCATTAAATGTTACCGTATTGGGAAAGCACCCATCGGCCTGCATTTCGTCTAGCAGTGACATAGCCTCCTCAATCCTATTCTGCTTGCAAAATCCATTTATAAGAGTGCTGTAAGTAAACACATCAGGATCACAGTGCCAAGTGGGCATTTCTTGAAACAATTGATAAGCACTATCTACACGATTGCATTGGCATAAAGCCTTACAGAGAATATTAAAAGTGAGAACATTAGGTCTAATTCCAGCTGCCTTCTTGTCTGAGTAAAACTTAAGGGCCTCATTAAAAAGCCTCTCTTGAACAAGAACGTTTAACACAGAATTAAAAGACCTAACGCTGGGCTTGCAGTCATATTTTTCAAGAATCTCATAGAAAAAGCAAAGGGCGTCGTTGGGCATGTGAGCATTTCCATAAGCTTTGATAATGCGAATAAAGAGCTTTTCCTGTAAAACGCGACCCTCTTTTCTCATTCGATTTAAGACCTTTTTCATTGCAGAAAACTGACCTGAAGATACGAGATTTTCAATAAGAATATGATAAGTGGCATCCCCCTGCTTGTATGAACCCATTTCAGAGCCTCCTTCAAATATTCCTCTAGCGAGAGGAACATCATCCTCCTCCTCATCACTAGTGAAGTCATTTACTGCATCATTGCAATTATTGCTTCGTAGAGTATGAGCCTCTGAATCTCTTAAGTCTTCTCTGTCAGATGAAGAATGAGAAGAAAACGATTGCCTGAAATGAGCAAAGAAGTATTCGCAGATTGTTAGGTTTATTTTTCTTCGTTTTCTATGTCTGAAAATAAGCATGGCCCTGTTCAGGGCTGCTTTTGACATTAGGTTTTTCCGTGTGCTTCTGCATCAAAGCATGTAATATAGACCGCTATCAATAGATTTGTGACTCGCACACTCACTTACAAATTAACCACTCTAGTATTTCCTATGCCGAAAACCATTTCGCAGCCTCCAGTTCTTCCGGACTGTGGGAAGTAAGGTTTACAAAGTTCGTCACTTCGAAAAGCCCATCTATTTATGGCACTCTCGCCAATTTGTTAGAAATTGTGTTTTTAAAAGTATTAAAAGTTTTTTCAGATTGGGGTTTAGTTTGCATCATTGTATTGATTGTGTTTTTTTTTTGTTTTTAAGTCATTTGTATTGATTGTGTTTTTTTTGTGTTTAATGTCATTTGTATTTATTGAGGATTTTTTTTGTCTTTTAATGTTGATGTTGGTGTTGGAGCTTTGACAACTAGCAACTAGCGACTAGTGGTTGGCGATCATAGCACCTCTGAACAAACAACCCTAGAAATTTGTTCCAAAAGTGTTTCACGAGGTACATCTTCTAATACCCCAGATGTTGTCTTGTGTGTTCAGGACTTTGATAGTGCATGCCAGTGGCTTGAAAAAATATACTTTGATAGGTTATTTTGTGGGGAGGGTTCCGCTTGAAAGTATGCTTTGTGATTGAGTTGCCAAAGCCTAAGCCCCTCGTAGGATCTAGCTTGACAACATCCAAAATCTTACAAAAGGCATTTTTTTTGTTTCGCTTTGTCGATTTCACCCATGTCCAGGACATTTTACGCCATGGACCCTGATGTGTTTGGTCTTCGTTGCTTGTTTTTCAGCCATGGTCATGAGACTTCTCTGCCTTTGATGACAAGAAGCTCAAAGTCTTAGTCTAGATTGAATTTCCTAGTCTTCCTTTACCCTGTTGGCCTCTTCTACAAATCGTTGCACAGTCCATTGGCAAGGTTGTCTACACGAAACTAAAGCAATTCTTTCATGCTCGTCCTCAAAAGAGGGTTTGTGTAGAAGTCAATTTGTCTTGAGAGCTCAAAAATACTATTGACATTCAAATAGGAGGTATGTGCTACTCTCAGAGAGTGTTTTATCTAAACTTACCCAATACTTGTTATCAATGCAAATCTTCTAAACATGGATTATCCTCTAGCTACTCTGAGGGCCAAAACTCCTCCCAAGGAGTATGCTCCCTCACATTCTTTCAAGGCCCCTAAAACTAAAGATGGTTGGACTATAGTTGCTTCCAAATGGGTGGGCTTTTCTTCTGCTTCTCAAAAGCAACGAAGCTATGTTGTTGTTCATCTGCAATCCCAGATTTAGCCATAAATTCAGTTGCAGTCATAGTCTATTTCAAATCCTTTGGCTCAAGAGAAGGATAAAGTAGGTGATGATGATTCCTGCTTAGTGTGGGTTCTCACTCGTCATTCTGACTTTATTTTGACAACCTCAGTGCCTTCTTTATGTCGCTCTCACAACCCTTCTAGGCATGTGGACAGTGAGAGGTGCCAGAAAAGCATCGAGTAGCTCTAATGGTCCAATACCCTAGCTTTTGGTCGACATCAAATTTCTTGCAAAATAGCTTCTCCTATCTTGAAGACAAGGATGAAATGCAAGAATTTGAATCAAGAATTTCATGTCATAGAATGTTTGAGGTCTCACCAATGGTTCAATACCCTAGCTTCCAGTTGACATCAAATTTCTTGCAAAATAGCTTCTCCTATCTTGAGGACGAGGATGAGATGCAAGAAATTGAATCATGATTTCATGTCATAGAAGATTTTAGGTTTTAGTGACCTTGCCAAGAAGTATTTCGTACAGGATACTTACGAGAAATATCCTAATATAGATTTTGTTGTCTTCAAGAGATCAAAATCATTATTTTCATGCTTGTTGTTGCATGTCATGTTATTTGGCCAAGTGGCATGGTTTTTGCATCAAAACATAAAGTTGGTCGAGGAGGTGTTGTCACCCTCGTCTCGCCATGATGGAAATCTTCTCTTGTGGCTCATGGGTCAAATCCCACTCAATGACTAGTGTGGGTCTGCACGTTAGTTGACAGTCATTCCTTTAAGATCATTAATGTTTATGCTCCCAATAATGTTATAGAGAGATCTCTTCTTTAGTTGTAGATTGTTGATTCATTAGCACCAGCTACTTGGGTTTTGTGTGGTGATTTTACCATGGTTGAGGTGGCCTCAAATAAAGAAGCATTTATGTCTTTTCACTGGACAGCTAGAGAGAAGCATGGTTTTACATGCACAATAAATTGGGTCTTTTTTACCCTAATACTAACTGTCATTATCCTTATGGTATTTGGCATATGTGGAGTAATTTTCAAGTTGATCTTGACATAATTTTAAATAGCTTAATCGTGTCATTATTACAGCTCAATCTTTTTCTCTTTTGGGGACTGTCAAGAGCTACCAGTTTTACCTCTCCCTGAAGTAACCCTGTCAACCCATTATCTCAAACAAGTTCAACATTGAATGACAAGCTGGTCGTGTACAACCATCCAAGACTTGGATATTTTTTAACACCTCATTGTTGAATCATCTACCCATGGTGGTCCACATTCAAAGGGTTTGGAATTCAGAAAGTCATCCCACTTAGCTATTTGGTTGGATAAATTGGTGGAATGATGTTATACAATGCATGGTTCACTTTATTTCCATTTGCAGAAAGCAGTTAGCCATGTATCACATGAAATTGTATGAGCCCAACAATTTGAACTCGCATCACACTATGTAAGCCCTTATTGTGAATCATTTATGTCCTAACTTATAGGTTAGTGTTGCGCAGCTCCTACCAAAAGCAAATTGATGATAGTTACGTCACCCATGGTGCCCAGATCAAAACTAGGCTTCACTGACTTAAAGTGAGGGATTGTGCTTCTAAAGAGTTTTTTCTTTCCTTTTCAAGCACATCACTCCTTACTTGGCATTAGTGCATCAAGGATGGTCAAATGGTGCTCTTTGAGCAATTGGATATTCTTCGGGCTTTTGTCTTCCATTATGAGATGTGTTCACTATGCAGGCTTATTCTCTTGAGCGAGAGAAGGCTTTGAGGAATTGTCTTGTTGTTATACCCTCTAGGCTCTCAGAATCTCGAAAGGTCTTTTGTGACCAAATCCTCACCATTGATGATCTCAAGCAAGTCATTTTCTTCATGGCTGATGACAAGGGCCCTAGTTGTGATGGCTTTCCCCAAGAGTTTTATAAAGCCCTATAGCCTTGTGTTGGTTCCAACTTGCATAAGTCTATATAGAATCCCTACAATCTCAATCTCTTGGTAACTTATCAATAAAGGAAATGTCAAATTCATACCTAAAGTAGGGGACCCTAAGGAAATTTGTAATTGGAGACTAATTATCCTGCTTAATGTCTCCTATAAGATCATTGTCAAAGTGTTGGCCTTAGATCCATCTTTTGCTTCCCCAAACTATCTGCCCTAAGCAAACTAGTTTCATTAAATATAGATTTATCCTAGATAATTTTGTTGTTGTTTGGGAGGGTATGGAGTAGGCTTGTTGCTCCAAGCAAAATGCCATTTTTTTCGTTAAAACTGACTTTGTTAAAGCTTATGAGAATTTAGCGGCCTTTCGATCTGGCTATGCTTAGGGCTCTTGGGTTCAGCTCTCATTTTATCTAGTTAGTACAAATTCTTTTTGGGGATGATTTATCCTGCATCACTATCACTGGTCATCAATCCTTTTCTTTTGGGTTGTTTTGATCCATTCGCTAGGGTTTCCCTTTGGCCTCTTCTTTATACGTGTTAGTTGCTAAAGGTTTTAATTATATTTTGGTTACCGCTATTTCATATGGATGGGTTAGAGGCATTTCCCTGCTTGAATCACTTTCTCAACTTATTAATGGTCATTTTAGTAATGATCTCTTTCTCACCCTCATTGAAGATGAACATAATGTCTAGCAGGCGGTTCAATGCCTTGATACTTTTTGTTTATTTTATGGTTCGGTTATTCAATGACACACAACCCAATGTTACAATAAATCCTTTCTCTTGGATCTACCCTAGATCCTCCAGTATGGGTGGAAGCAGAATGGACATGGGGAAACCTTTTAATTTCTAGGTGTTCCTTATGCTTTATAGGGATCCCCAATAGATATTTGGATTGTAGTCCTCACCAAAATTGAGATGAAAATGGCTTACTGGATTAGTAAGGCGCTCTCCCAGATTCTCTCTAAGATTCTTGTTGCTACTCATGTGTATTATTATTCATGTTGATCTTCCTTGAAATCCTCTTATAACAAGCCTGAGAAGCTTCTTTGGGACTTCTTGTGGTCTTCAACTACTAGCCATCATGGCTTTCATAGGGTTTATTGAAAGTTTTGTTATCTCTTGAGAGGGTTTGGAGGGCTCAGAATTCTCTCCACCTAGAAGCATGGTCTCATCCTATGTGTGAAATATATCATTTGAGTCATTACTAGTAATGAGGCCTCAAATTTTCTCCTCGTGCATTTTATTTCTTCAAGATACCTAGCCAATAGGCCTTCCTATAAGGGGATAGGCTTTCAAACCTTTCTAATTATGAAAATGCAGTGCACATTCAAGTAAATTTTGTTGCCAAAAGCATTTGTCATGCCTGGGAGGTTATTAAACCCTAGTTTCATTGGGATGGTCTTTCTTTCAACTAGCATAACTTTTGGTGGTCATCACTAATTCAACTTCAAGGGCTTCCTTTAGCCCATATTCTTGGGGTTCATGCTCTGTGATTTCATAAGCATGAAATTCACATTATGACACAAGGAGGGTTAATACTCAGGGCCTAGGGCACTCCCAAGTATCAAACCATCTTGCAGATACGCAAAACAGAAGCAACAACACAAGAAAGGAGAGAAGAAACAACAGAATACTTTTCATTAATTGATCAAACTCATTACATGTCGGGTTGTAAGGCCTTCCCAGTTTTGACCATATAAATTCAATGAATTACAAAATGATCCTCATACATGCGAGGTCACAGAACTGCCTTTCAAATGTCTCAACAATTAATCTTTTATCAAAATCTACTATCCTCTCTGATCTGATACGCTAAACTAAGAATAGAGAAACAAATATATACAAGAGTCCACCAAAGAGGTCGGCACTCAAATCCCCAAGAGAGACCCAGATTTAGGTCCACACAGATTCCAATGAGAGACCCCACATTAATTACGCCACATAAATTAAATATAGAAGTTGGCCTGATCGGGGTAAACAACTCGGGAAGAGCATCACCGAGCAACAATAATCACTCGATAAGACAATACCCGAGCAACAAGGATGACTCGGTATGAACATAACCGAGCCACAAAAAACCAACTCGATGAAAGCATAATCGAGCAACAGAAACCAACACACACCGAGACCTGTCGATAAAGCAAGACAGAAAGAGTACCCGAGCAACAGGATAACTGATCACTTCACTGAGAAGTCTCCAAACAAGCCAAAGAACAAAAGCAAACATATTTTTGGTTGAGCAAGATTGCCAAGGACCCAAGATGCTCCTGCATCAGACACCTAGGGTTAAAAGAAATGATTCCCCAAATCATGTATCAGGTCCAACCTGAAATGAATCTAACTTAGATTGAGAAATCCAAGATGATTCCTCAATCGGTCTGTTCTTCCATTTTACCAGATACTCCATGTATTCCTTTCCTCTTGTATTTCTGCCAACTCTCTGTTTCAAGATCTGTTCAACTTTTGAGCTATCTATTTCTTAGGATAATCACATAGTATTGTCACTTCTTCATCAGGTTCATGATATTCATACAAGTCTGAAATATTGAATATGGGTGATATATCCATGTCATCAGGGAATTCCACTTCATAAGCATTTCCACTGTCAAATCTTCTCAGTATTTTGCAAGGACCAAATTTCTTCATCTTCAATTTTCCATATGTCCCAATAGGAAATCTGCCTTTCTTCAAATGAACCATTACAACATCACCAACTTCAAAAATCTTATGTCTTCTTGATCTATCTGCACTATCTTTGTATTTCTAATTACTTTTCTCCAGCTTCTTTTTTACATCCTCTTGCAATGTCTTCATGGATTCAACAAATTTTTCTGATTCAGCACTTCTTTTCTCTTCTCCAACAATATATCTCAAGTCTGATATACTTCTCGGTTGTGTTCCATGAACAATCTCAAAAGGTGTCTTTCGAGTACTTATGTTTAATGAACTGTTGTATGCAAACTCTGCTTGTGCCAACATTAGATCCCAATTACTTGGTGTGTCTCCAACTAAGAATCTCAACAAGTTACCCAAACTTTGGTTTACAACCTTTGTTTGTCCATCAGTCTGTGGATGAAATGTAGAACTGTACCTCAACTCAGTATCTAACTTCTTCCAAAGTGTTTTCCAAAAATAGCTAACAATTTTACTGTCTCGGTCAGAGATGATACTCCTTGGTAATCCATGCAACCTAACAATTTCCTTAAAGAAAATATCTACTATATGTACTTCATCTAATGTTTTCCTACATGGTATGAAATGTGTCATCTTAGAAAATATATCCATAACAAAAAATATGGAATCATTACCTCTTGTTGTCCTTGGTAAGCCAAGAACAAAATCCATACTGATATCACTCCAAGGTTTCTCAAGAATAGTAATCTGTTAGGAATAAGGTGTATCAACCTTGGATAATTCCTATTCTTATTATATTGTTTTGTAAAATGTATTTCTTGCAAATAATGTTGATGTGTTGGCATCTTGAATTGTGTGTAAGGAGATCATGGCTAAAACGGTTATGAAGGATTCCTATGACACGTAAGAGCTATGTCAGGAAGA
>MU225696.1:337065-365590 GCA_018584345.1 Thuja plicata
AGTACAAGAAATCTCTGTAAAGCGGGGAAATAGAGAAAACCTAGTGGGAAAAATGCTACCCCAAAAAGAGATAAACTAGATGAAGGAAACAAAACCTCCAATCTAGGGAATGTCCCAAAGAAAGGAATAAGAAAGAGCATGTATAGCATCTCTGAAGAATGAAGCTGCAAACTCTGTCAGAAGTAACTGCTGGAACCCCCACTGAAATAGTGCATGACCAGGTAGAGAAGACAAAGTCTGAAGAGCTGATCAATCAGAGAGGTGACCTCCAAAAGTAGGAATAAACGAGTGTCTATATAGTAGATGATCCATCTCACTTAAATGCATAGGTGCCTAGCCACTGCATCCGCTTAGTACATAGGAACAAAAACTGAATACGTAGATCGCTCAACCAAACCAAGGAAGCAATAGAACCAACATATGAACCCCCCCATAATGCTGAACAGGGAGAGGTGTGACAGAAACACTGAAATGCAATGCCAGAAACAACTGCAAGAAGAAGAATCAAGAACACCCATAGTGCAGAAGAAGGTACAAGCACAGGATAAAGGGTGATGTCGAAGTAGAAGAAATGATCTTCTAGACACACATCATGGGGCAAATTTCATGGAAGGGACACTCACTTGACAAAGGTGGATGAGCGCATAAGGCAAAAATATCATAACCCCCCATGACACTTTATAACTAAGTGCGAGTACAAAAAAACACAAGGTGCTTGAAATCCCAGATATGCAAAAGTAGGCACTTTATCTTAGTGTGTTTACAGAAAAAGGAATTCTATAGAAGAGAAGTATACAATTCTCAGAAAGTCAGAAAGAAGAGTGAGCCAGAAGAATAGAGGAAGAGATCCCAGGACCTGTAGAACCCAAGTAATCCGCCAGAGTGTGAAAGTGCAAAACTCAGAGGAAAAAGAACCTGGAGTAGAATCTGGATAAAAGACCCCTGCCACTAAAAATCTCACTGAACTAGCTTTCCGACGATATCTGGTTTGCCAAAAATAGAGTCTGGATGAGCAAGTTATGGCTCCCGGAAGGCAAAAAAAATATCAGACTTTGACAGCAAAAAACACTGTCAAAATGGTAGAACCCAAAACCCCAACCTCCACCATCAAAAAGATCTTGGAAATAGCTTTCCGACAATATAAAGAAGTCAAAAAAGGCCTCTGTTTGCTCCAGATAGAGAAAAACCACTAGTAGAGGGACAAAAAAAGCTCCAAAAAAATAATTTAAAGCCCCCGGGGCTTAAAGATTCTGAGCCCCTGGGCGTATGGCACGCAAGGGCTGAAGGGTGGAGCCCTTGGTCACCAATGTGACCATTGCAGGGTTAAGGAGAAGCCTGCGGGGCTAAAATCTCGTTGGGCGGCGAAGCCTGGCGGTGGTGTCGGGCTAGCAGTGCTGGGCTAGCGGGGGTGCAGGCCGCGGTGGAGCGGTGGTGGAGTGGCGGTGGCGCCTTCCCCATAAACACTGGCTGCATTTTTTAACACAAAAAAAACCTTTAAAAAATGATTTTTATTTTTATTTTTTCCTCGGTTTTCATGCCCGTACGGCCGTGGAAACCAAATTTTTTTGCCTCAGAGCCAACATTGTCCAAAATGGACAAATTTTATATGGATTCTAGGGTTTTTGGGTGCTCTGAGCTCAATGGTGATGTTTGTTTGAGCCCAAAGTGACCAGAAACAAATCCCACCTCTAAATCCACATAAAAAAACTCTGAAAACCTAAAAACCTCCTGCTTCTGAAACACTTCAACAAAACACAAACAAAGAGCCACATGATGGCTTTGATACCATGTTAGATTAGGTGAAATCCTAATCTTCCAAGAACACCTGCATGCATAACCCTGTCACATGGAAGAAGCAAAAGAACAGAAAAAGAAAAACTATGGAGGCCAAAAGATAAGAGGCATCATATCCACATTCAAAAGAATAATCTGCTATATTCACAATATCTTTATTATGAAATACAAAGAGGTGATTCCTTAAAAAGGAATCATGAAACCCTAAAAGGGAAACCCTAAGGTTGGCTTAAGAAACTAGAGTGAATAGGCGAGTTAGTAATTAGATCAAAATGATTTAATTAATAACCCAAAAGGTCTATTACTCTAACAGTAACAAGTTACTTGGAACCCTCTTCTGCTATAACCACCTCAGGAGTAATTGCCTCTTCCTCGGTATGAACTTTCACCTTTCCTTTATCTTGAGATGTGTCTAAAATTGATTTGTCTGGTTTAGATCTACTATTTTCATCATGAGATCTACCTCTTCCTCTAGGGAATCTACCACTTCTGCCTCTTTGTCTTTGTTCATATCTTTTATTCAATTTCTCCTCAAATTTTAGGGAAAACTGATATGTCTCTTCAATGCTTTCCATATTTACCAAGCTGGTCTCATCTTGTATGGAACTCCTCAATCCATTCAGATATATTTCTACTCTTTCCACTTCATCTTCAACATGTCCAGATCTGATGTCCAATCTATAGAATTCTTTAGTGTAATATTTTACCAATCTATCTTTCTGTTTCAAACTTTGCATTTGCCTAATCAAGTTAATCTGATAATCACAAGGTAGAAAATTTCCTTTCAATTTGTTTACCATCTTATCCCATACCTTGATTTTGTCTTTACCTTTCTTCTTTCAATCCAATTGCAGATGCTCCCACTACAAGGATGCATGACCTTTTAGCTTTGTACTTGCAATCTTTACTTTCTTGTCCCCTAATACATTCTCATACTCAAAGTACTTTTCCATCTCGATTATCCAATTTATCAATTCATCAGAATCCAACTTTCCACTATACTCGGGAGAATTAAAATGAGGTGTGGACTTCAAACTTGTCAATGCTCATAGGAATCTCTCTTCTTCCTAATCCATAATAGGTGTAGGTGCAGCTTCACCTTGCACTTCCTCCAATTCATCATCACTAACATCTTCAAGATGTCTTCCTCTGTGCAGGGCTATCTCAATAGCTTCCAATCTTGTAGCCATCTATCTTAACATATCAGCTAGACCTGGATCTGCATTTCCTCTCCCATGAACCATCTTTAATCCCTCTACAATTGTAGGTCAGATCGCAATCTTCTACCCCACAACAATATCAACCAACTAGGGTTAGGGTTTATTAGAAGGAAATTAGTTCTAATCTTCACTTTGATACCACCTGACACAAGGAGGATTAATACACAGGGCCTAGGGCACTCCCAAGTATCAAACCAGCTTGCAGATATGCAACACAGAAGAAACAACACAAGAAAGGAGAGAAGAAACAACATAATACTTTTCATTAATTGATCAAACTCATTACATGTCGGGTTGTAAGGCATTCCCAGTTTTGGCCATATAAATTCAATGAATTATAGAATGTTCCTCATACATGTGAGGTCACAGACCTACCTTTCAAATGTCTCAATAGTTAATCTTTTATCAAAATCTACTATCCTCTCTGATTTGATACCCTAAACTAAGAACAGAGAAACAAATATATACAAGAGTCCACCAAAGAGGTCGATGCTCAAATCCCCAAGAGACACCTAGTTTTAGGTCCACACAGATCCCAATGAGAGACCCCACATTAATTACGCCATGGAAATTAAATGTAGAAGTCAGCCAGATCAGGGTAAACAACTCGGGAAGAGCATCACCGAGAAACAACAATCACTCGATAAGACGATACCCAAGCAACAAGGATGAATTGGTAAGAACATGACTGAGCCATAGAAAACTAACTCGGTGAAAGCATAGCCAAGCAACATAAACCAACACACACCGAGACCCGTTAGTGAAGCAAGATAGAAAGAGTACCTGAGCAACAAGATAACTGATCACTTCACCGAGAAGTCTCTAAACAAGCTAAAGAATGAAAGCAAACATATTTTTGGTTGAGCGGGATTGCCAAGGACCCAAGATGCTCCTGCATCACATTATTAGGGACCTTTTTCTAGAGATACTATGAATCTTCATTCTTGGGAAGATATGCAAGCCTAGTTTTGGTTCATCTATCCAGATCAGCAAACTTTTGAATTAGTCATGTCTATACTGACCCTGAATATGCTTCATAAGATGGGCATTTACTCATTCAATCTCTAGTAGAAGGATTTATGTTGGTTCCCAACACTTCCTTATATAAATACAAGTGTGGGTTGGGCTATCATTAGATTGTTCCTCATGTGTCTATGGTTCTAGCCTTCAATCTCTAGTAACACTTACAATCTTCTCAAACCATTTGGCATCACAAGTTTTAAACTATTTGGTTTTCCATTGTTGAGGCTAAGCTAGCTCATTTTTCCCGATGTATTCTTTTTCAAGGCTTGTTGATGGGCTCCCATTTGTGGCACTTGGGGATTCTAGATCCTTGTTCCCTTTCTATGGAAAAGTAGAAACATTCACAAGCCTCTTCTACTTTTTCATCAATCCCAACATTTATGGAATTGGACTCGGGATTTCTTTTGGCCTTTTTAGCCCAAACCTTTCTTGTGAAAAATGGTTATTCTAAGGGATCCCCATCAGATTCCCTTCAGATTTACCCATATACGATATGCTTTCATGGTGGAAATTCTCTTCACACTATGGAAGGATAGAAATTTTGCTTTATTTTCTCACAACTCTTTTGATATACATGTGTTATTCTTCACTAAAGCATGTATTTGTAATAATGTGATGCTTCAGATTCAAGTGCATGCCAACAAGGTTGCACTTGAGGTGGACCACTTGTGGGAGCTTCTTGACCATTAAGGAAATGCCTCATGTATGGTTTCTAGAGTGCCTCTAGACCCTTCTACTTCTTATGATCGCTTTATGCCACATAGTCGGCGACGCAGTCGAAGCTCCTCTGCTCCCCACTCTCAAACCCCATAGTCCTAGGCTCCTCGCCACCAATCTGGTAGCAATAGAGATTTCCAAGGGCAATGTTCCACCACTCTGCCATGCAAAGGCTCAGCTTCTAGGTGAGTTATAGGGGGTGTGGGATCTTCTACAGGTGGTCATACTTGCTAGCCAAATGTCAACAAAGATAATGATTGGAGGGGATCATCCAAGTGGTTCTTGTAGCTTGCTCTGGCAATCTCTCCTTCCAAGAAGGAGAAAGAGAAAGAAACTAAAGAGGTTGCAGTTGAAGAAGGATGGTTTGTTTTGGATGAAAATCCAAACACCCTACTAATGTATGGGGTCCCAATGAGGTTGTGACCCTCCTCTGCCACCCACGACCACTACTCTAGCCACTTAGTGGGTTTTTATGTTATATTTCTACTTTTCAGTTATGCTTGTGTTTCTATTTTCGAGATCTGGTTGTTTGTTCTTTGTTTTATCCATGTACTGCCCATCTGACTCCCAAGGGGTGATTTTGTATCCCCTTGTTTTTTTGTGAATAGACCTTACTTTATAAATTAATGAAAATGCTTATTCATAAATTAAAAAGTATTAATTTTTTTGTAGTATTATAATAAGAAAAAGTTCATATCTATGTTGTTTTTTAATTGAGCGTTGTGTTTTGTTTAAATTGTCAAATGAGTAATAATTTTTATTCATTTTTATCTATACATTCACATAAGTATATTAATGTTGTATATTTATACATTGAAATGCATATTTTATTATATTTTTTTAATAATTAAAATATAACAGTATCAAGAACCTAACTAGCAATATCAAGGTCATGGGAAATAATATCAAGGTACTAGACCACCTTATCAAGGAAATTTTCAAGAAGCTAGGATGAATCTGAATCAAAGGCCTCATCAGCCTTATGCTCCAGTACCTCTTAATGCAACCAATCCAATCAAGGATATTATTCCTATTCAAAATAACCTTGTAGATTATGAATGATGTTTTTGTGCAACCAAGCTCATAATCAAACCAATTGTAAAAATGGAATAATCAATCAGGCACTTATGGTGCAAGGTTCATCAAGTTATCAATCAAATATTGCTAAGGAAAATTCACAACAACAGGACCAACCTCTAGTTGATGCCACTTTTATGAATTGGCAAGGTGAAGAGTTATGTGGAATGACTAGGGATGATACTTCAATTGCAGCAAATACCAGAAGTAAGAAGAGAGCTCTAGATGCAGCTCAACAACAAAAACAACTAGAAAACAAGGAGCTATAGTTGCAGGACCATCTACTCCTCAAGTCACCAAAGTCCTACAAAGAACTCATCAAGATCAATCCAAGGAGCAACCTCAAGTGCAAGTTGAGCCTACTGGTGTCAAGGCTCCCCAAAAGGTACATGCAACTATTTCATTCAATATTGTTGAAAATATGAAGAGAATGAATGTTACTATGAATATTTGGGATACTCTTTCTCTTCCTAGTCAAGCTAAGATATTATCTTTTTCTTTAAATGAAATACAAGTTTCTATTGCTAAAGCTGTTGACGATCCTTTAAAAGTTCTTACAAATGACTCTAAAGAAAGAAAGAAATCAGTAAGTAAATATGTCAAGCCTCCTCCATTTCATATTTCTCTTATTATAGGGGATAAGCTTGTTCACAATTGCATGGTAAATAGTCAAGCTACAAGCTCAGTTATGCCAAAAAAGATTGCAGGCCAATTAGGCCTCAAATACCAACCTGTAGAGAAAGGAGTAGTGCAGTTGGATGGTTCAACTGTAAATATTGTAGGTCTGAGTAAGGATGTAATCCTCACTCTCCATGCACATCCTAATTTTTCTATATCACAAGACATATTGGTTATAAACCTTCCTCCTTACTTTGCCTTATGTTTGTCAAGTGATTTCACTACTAAAACAGGAGGTTATTTGTCCTCAAATTGGTCACATATATTATTTAGAACAAGATATGGAACTAGGGTGGCCATTAAATTTAAAGTGTTGTCCAAAGATCACATTGATCCATATGTACCTAGTGTCATAAGTGCTAATTGTCTTGCATATGATCATGATGAACACCCTTCAGTCCAAGAGTCAGATACTCAAGTGGAAAGTATTCCATATATCTTGTTGGATGAATGGGCAATAGAAAATACTCATGAAAATTAAAATACAATTATTGAAGAGCCTAGTTTAGGGATGTACGTGATATATGAGCCTGATGTAGTGATGCCAAACCTTGTAAAAGTTGTAGATCGGAATTCAGAAGGTCATAATCAAGTATGGAAAATGTACTTTGATGGATCTAGAAGTAAGAATGGAGTTGGTGGAGGTACTATGCTTGTATTTGCACAAGAAGATAAGTATTTTGCTACTTTTCATTTTTCATTTGCATGTACTAGTAACACTGTTGAATATGAAGGTTTAATTCAAGGTCTTGAATGGGCTACAAAAATGAATATCAAGTGTCTTCAAGTATTTGGAGATAGTGAGCTTGTTGTAAATCAAGTTGGGGGCTTGCATGTGGTTAAAAATGATACTTTGAATTCATACAAGCACCAAATTTGGGATTTATTGGAGTTCTTTGATGCATTCAATATCATCTCAATACCTAGAAGGGAAAATCAACATGCTGATAGACTAGTTGCAGTAGGTGCACACGTTGCAATTCCAAATGAGATCAGTAAGCATAAAACACAACATGTCAAGATAATTGTTAGGCCATCTATTATAGATAATGACACTAATTGGAAAGTTTTTTACTGTGATGACCAAATTTTGACTTTTCTTCTTGGAGAAGATGTTTTGCAGCAGCTAACCAAGACAAATTGAAGCAAAAATATGAAGACCAAGTAATACAGTTAAGGTGTAATAAGATGCCCAAGGGAATGGTCACCTTAGAATCCATTTTCAGTACAGATGATGAGCTTAAAAAAATAAAATGAAAAAATGCTGATCAAAGAGGAACATTATGAGGATCTTAAAATCTTCAAAGGTAAGCTTCTAAAAGTTGGTAAAGTCAATTCAGAGCAAGAAAAGAAAGCTTTTATTGAGTTATTTTAGGAATTCAATGATGTGTTTGCATGATAATATAGTGATATAAAAGTATTTGACCCGAAATTTCCCCAACACACCATAGAATTAGAGCCAAATGCAAAACCAATTAGATAGAAGCAAAGACCAGTCAATCCCAACCTAGAGCCTATGATGCAGAAAGAGCTAAATAAGACGATAGAAAGTGGTATTATTTACCCTATCAAACATACCTCTTGGGTTTCAAACTTAGTGTATATGAGAAAGAAGAATGGGGAGATGAGGTTATGTGTTGACTTTAGGGATTTGAATAGGGCTTCATTGAAAGATCACCATCCTTTACCATCAATGAAACAAATCCTTTGATTTGTTTCAGGTTCTGAACGTTTTTCACTCCTTGATGGATATTATGGTTATAATCAAATTTTAGTGAAGGATGAGGACCAATTTAAAATAAATTTCACAACTAAATGGGGTACCATGGCTTATAGGAGGATTCCATCTGGCTTATATAATGCAGAAGCTACTTTTCAAAAAGCTATGGATATGACCTTTTGATGCAGGAGCATCTTGGGATCATTGCAATCTCGCATCAACAAACAACATCTAAGTATTTATGTTCCTGGTCATCGGTTGCAATATTAGTTTTTTGTTCCTGGTCACCAATTGCAGTGTTTATTTCGTGGTTGAGTTCTTTAGATCATTAGCAGTTACGATCATAGATTTGTGTTCTATAGTTTTTTAAGAATGTTTTCCTATGATAGAAACTCATTTGGAGTATCGACCCTAAAGTTGTGATGGATTATTTGGCTATGTTTTGAATATGTTCTTCATGTTCTTAAACCGATCAGTGTTTGAATCGATGGATGGATTTCCTTGCTCGATGGTACTTATGGCTCATTTTCCTATGTAGCTATGTATTTGGTTGACTTATTTGTATGATCGCTCCTTGTAATTTAATGATTAGATAAAGATCTTTTAGATCTGAGGCCGACTTGTTAGGTCACGGTCATGTATTTAAGTTGGATCTTGGTCCTTGTTTAAGAAAATAAGAAGGCTGGAGGATGGAAGTAGTGAATTAGAGTTTATAGAAAGTTGTTACAGTCATAGGTCATGAAGATAATTGAGTTCTTTGTAATAAGTCACTGGCATTCTTGAGCTAGGCATGTTGACTGCTATTGCAGAGCTTCGTAATTGTTTTACCTATTTATGAAAATATTGCATGTTTTCTTCATACTCTAGATATGGGTGTTCTCTCATGAATTATCTTGGTTTTTATTGTGTAACTCTTTCTTCAAGGTTGGACTATTCATATATTTGGACCCTCCTACCCTGGTTGTATCAAGTGGTATCAGAGCAAGGTTTTTTATTATAGTGAATAGATCTTTTCTCCCAAGTGTGTGGTTCCTAATTTGGTTTATCGTGGGGTAGTAGAATAAGGATTTGACCCGTAGTTGTAGAGCAAGCATCAAAGATGGCTAGGAGAGGTTCTAGAGGTGGAAGAGGTACATACCCTGATGTGGTAGACATGTTGAGATAGATTGCTACTAGATTGGAGGTGGTTGAAATGGCCCTGAGGAGAGGTTGACATTTTGAAGAAGTAAGTGATGTTGAAGAGGAAGTTGAAGAACAAGTTGAAGGAGAAGCCCCAGAATGACCTGAAGTGGATCAAGGAGAAGAAAGGTTTATTAGGGATCTTACTAGGGTTAATACAAGACCACATTTTAATCCACCAAATTATGATGGCCGATTAGATGCAAATGAGTTGTTGGACTGGATCTCAACTATGGACAAATATTTTGATTTTGAAGGTAATGACAAAGACAAGAAGGTAAAATATGTTTGTACTAAGTTAAGAGGTCATGCTTCACTTTGGTGGGATCATTTGCAGAATGAGAGGAGTACAAGTAAAGAGAAGATCAAATCTTGGGATAAGATGGTGAACAAAATGAAGGCAAAGTTCTTACTCTCTGATTATCAGGTCAGTTTGATCATAAGATTGCATAATTTGAGACAAAAAGACATGAATGTGAAATAGTATACCAAGGAATTTTACAAGTTGGATATCAGATCTAGCTATAAAGAGGATGAAGTAGAGAGAGTTTCCAGATACCTGAATGGTGTGAGGATGTCAATACAAGAAGAGCTTAGTATGATCAAGATTGAAAATATAGAAGATGCTTACCAGTATGCCCTAAAGGATGAAGACAAGTTAAATAAAAGATATGAACAAAGACAAAGAGGTAGAGGTGGTAGATCGGTTGGTGACTCTGATAAAGGAAAGACAGAGGAGAAGATTCCTGAAAGAAATTATTACAGAGGTATTTATAGGAATGAAGGCTACTAAAGAGATGATAACATGGTGTTTAAGGGCACTTATTTCAAGTGTGGTGGAGAAGGTCATAGGACTTTGAATGCAAACAAGTGGATCTAAAAGGAGGAATGAGAGAAAAAGAAGGATAGCTCTTGTGGAAGAAGAGGGATATTTTGAATCGATTAACAATAATTAGGATGAAAAGGGAGAGACATTGATCATGAGGAGAACCTTGTACCATGAGGAGAAGATGGAAGACTCCTGGAAAAGAAAGAATCTGTTTTGAACTAGATGTCTTGTTGATGGTAAGGAATGTAAAGTTATTGTTGATGGTGGTAGTTTTGAGAATTTGGCATCTGAGGAAATGGTAGAAAAGTTGTAGTTGCAGAGATTGAAACATTCTAAACCCTATGAGGTTGTATGGGTAAAGGATGATCATAAGGTGTTGGTAAGTGAACAATGTTGGGTTAAGTTTAAAATAGGGAAATATCATGATGAAGTGTTGTTGATATAATGCTTATGGATGTATGCCATGTTTTTTTTGGTAGACCTTGGCAATTTGATAGACATGCTATACATGATGGAAGAATGAATACCTATAATTTTGTGGCTAATAGTATGAAATAGAGATTGATGCCTTTGAACGAACCTCTTAAAGGGGAAATTTGTACTAGTGCTAGAATTACATGGTTGATGGAAGGAAATTCTAGGAAGGTATGAGACATGGGAATGTTTGTTTTGCAATTGCTCTAAAGAAGACTAAAGATGTAGATCTTAATGATGAATACCCTGAAGAAATTAATGACATGTTGGATGAGTATGCAGATGTGATTTAGATAATGTACCTGATAGTTTCCCACCAGTTAGGAGTATTAGTAATTGCATGGATCTAATTCTTGGAGCTAGTTTGCCTAATAAAGTAACTCACCAGTTGACACCGACACAGAATGAGGAGTTGAATAGACAAGTACATGAGTTTTTGTTGAAAGGATTAATCAGAGAAAGTTTGAGTCCCTGTGCAGTACCTATAGTATTGACACCTAAGAAGGATAGACAATGGAGGATGTGTACAAATTCTAGAGCAATAAACAATATTACTATCAAGTACTAGTTTCCTTTACCTAGGATGGATGACATGATGGATTGCGTGAGTGGAGCTAAGTATTTCACAAAGATTAATTTGAATAGTGGCTATCATCATACCAAAATAAGAGAAGGTGATGAATGGAAGACTTACTTTAAGACTAAAGAAGGTTTGTATGAGTGGTTAGTAATGCCTTTTGGTTTGTATAATGCACCAAATACTTTCATGAGGTTGATGAATGATGTATTGAATGAATATTTGGGTAAGTTTGTCATAGTTTATTTGGATGATATTCTAATTTTTAGTAAGACAAAAGAGGAACACCTGTTGCATGTAAGGCAAGTATTACAAAGGTTAAGAGAAGACAAGTTCCTGATAAATTTGAAGAAGTGTACTTTTATGAAGAATGAGCTTATATACCTTGAATTTGTGATTTTTGTTGAAGGTTTGAAGATGGATCTTGAGAAGGTTAGATAAATTATTGAATGGTCTAAACCTTAAAGTGTCAGTGAGGTGAGATCATTTCATGGCTTGGAAAGTTTTTATAGGAAGTTCATAAGGAATTTTAGTTCTATTTGAAATGCTATGACTAAGACAATGAGGGGAGATAAGAAGGAATTTATATGGACACATGGAGCACAAAGGAGCTTCAATTTGTTGAAGCAAAAGGTAACTGAACATCCTATGTTGGCACTACCAGATTATAGTAAAGTATTCCAGGGTTACTGTGATGCTAGTAGAAGTGCAATCAGAGTAGTACTGAGTTAAGAAGGTAGACTGGTTGCTTACTTTAGTGAAAATTTGAATGATTCTAGGATAAAGTATTATGTTTATGATCAATAATTTTATGCTATTGTTCAAGCTTTGAAGAAGTGGAGACATTACTTGTTGCCTAAGGAGTTTGTGTTGTATACCGATAATCAAGCTTTATAGTATCTGCATAGTTAGAGTAAGTTGAATTAGAGACTCGTGAGATGGGTTGAATTCTTACAGAATTACTCATTTGTGTTAAAGTGTAGGAGTGGTAAGTCTAACGAAGTTGTTGATGCTTTGAGTAGAAGATGGAATCTTATGATAGAGATGAAGGTGACAGTGCTTGGATTTGATGAATTGAAGACTTTGTATGAAGAGGATCTTGATTTTCCTGAACCTTGGAAAGCTTGTAAGGAAACTTTGGTTATCGGTAGGAGTTATTTGTTGGATTATTTCATATAGGATGGATTGTTGTTCAAAGGAGTTAAGATGTGTATACCAAGAGGATCTATGAGGGAAAGTTTGATCAAGGAGAAACATTGTGGAGGATTACCTGGACACTTTGGAATTGATTAGATAGTGGCAGTTATCAAGGAGCAATATTATTGGCCATAGAATCATAAGGATGTTAGAAATGTCATTTAGAAGTGCAGGATTTGTCAAGTTGCTAAAGGGATTAGTCAGAATACTAGATTGTATATACCATTTCTTGTACTAGAGAAACCTTGGGAGGAGATTAGCATGTATTTTGTGCTTGGTTTTCCAAAGACTCAAAGAGGTAATGATTTAGTCTTTGTGGTGGTTTATAGGTTTTCAAAGATGGCTCATTTCATTCTATGTAAGAAGACATCAGATGCAGTACATATAGCTGATTTGTTTTTCAAGGACATTGTCATATTGCATGGGTTGCCTAAGAGCATTATTTCAGATAAGGATACTAAGTTTCTTAGATATTTTGGAGGACTCTTTGGAGGAATCTTAACATAGAATTGAAGTTTAGTTCTACATTTCACCCACAGACTGATGGATGGACTGAAGTTGTTAATAGGAGCTTGGGAAATTTACTGAGATGCTTAGTTGGTGAGAAGGTAGGTAATTAGGATTTGGTTTTGGCACAAGCTGAGTTATTTTACAATAATTCAGTGAATAGGAGTACTGGGAGAACACATTTTGAGATTTTTTATGGTTTACATCCTAAAGGAGTGACACAATTAAGAGATATCAATGTTGAAGAAAAGAGGAATGCTAAAGCAGAATAGTTTACCAATCATATGAAGGATTTGCATGATAGAGTTAAACAAAAATTGGAAGGCATGAATGATAAGTATAAGGAGGGAGTTGATAGGAGGAGGAAACATAAGGATTTTTAAGTTGGTGATGATGTGATGATTTTCCTGAGAAAATGTCAATTTCCAGTTGATACCCATAGTAAATTGAAGATAAGGAAGGTTGGACCATGTAAAATTTTGAGGAATTTTGATTCAGGGAATGCTTATGAAGTTGAGTTACCAGAGGACATGGACATCTCAAGTATATTGAACATAACAGACTTGTATGAATATCATGAATCAAATAAAAGTGAGGGTGATGGATTAGAAAGTGCAATATAGTATCCTAAGAAGCAGAAGGATGAGGTTGAACATATCTTGGATACTATAATTAGTTGAAGCACTAGAGGAAAGCAATATGAGGAATATCTTATTTTGTGGAAGAACAAACCGGTTGAGGATTATTCATGGATTTATCAGGTGGAGTTAAACCGATTTGGTTTTCCTTCATCCTGGCAAAGTGAGAGACTCACTTTTGAAATAACCCCAGGTGTCTGATGTAGGAGCATCTTGAGATCATTGCAATCTTGCATCAACCAAAAACATCTAAGTTTTTTGTTCCTAGTCACCGGTTGCAGTGTTTCTATCATGGTCAATTTATTTAGATCCTTAGCAATTGTGATCATATATTTGTGTCTTACATATCTTTAGTAATCTTTTCCTATGATAGCAACTTATTTGGAGTATTGTGCCTAAAGTTATGATGGATTATTTGGCTGTATTTTGAATATGTTCATCATGTTCTTACACCGATCAGTGTTTGAATCGTTGGATGGATTTATTTGCTTGACGATGCTTATGGCTCATTTTTGTATGTAGCTATGTGTTTGGCCGACTAATTTGTATTATCTCTCCTTGTAATTTAATGATTGGATAAAGATCTTTTAGATCTGAGGCTGACTGAGGAGTTAGTTGGTAACATGTTTTGTTTTTCTTGGGGAATGTAATCTTGAGGCCGACTTGTTAGGTTGTCATTGTGTATTTAAGCTAGATCTTGGTCCTTGTTTTAGAAAAGAAGAAGGATAGAGGTTGGAAGTTGTGAATTAGGGTTTATAAAAAGTTGTTACAGTCATAGGTTAGGAAGATAATTGAGTTCTTTGTAATAAGTCCCTGACATTCTTGAGTTGGGCATGTTGACTGTTATTGCAGAGCTTTGTAATTGTTTTACCTATTTATGAAAATATTGCATTTGTGTTCCATACTCTAGATCTGGGTGTTCTCTCACAAATTCTCTTGGTTTTTGCTATGTAACTATTGCTGCAAGGTTGAACTGTTCATAGCTTTGGATCCTCCTACCTTGGCTACATCACCTTTTCTAATTTGATGTATAAGTTTGTGCTTGTATACTTGGATGATATCACTATGTATTCTAAAGAATCCAAGGATCACATAAGCCAATCCTAAGAAATCAGTTTTTGCACTTAATGAGGGTAGATTGCTTGGGTACAATGTTTTTAACATGGTACAATAGTGGATCCTGAAAGAGTTCAAGCTATTTTGGAGACATAATTACCTAATCACAAGAAGGGGCTACAAATTTTTATAGGCAGAATCAACTTTGTTAAAAAAAATTTGCCTGACATTGCAAATTTATTAAATCCTTTGACATCCATGTTAAAGAAGAATGCATCATTAAGCTGGAATAGAGAAGGAAAGAACAATTTTCAAGCCATCAAGGAAGGCTTGTCATCAGCCCCAACACTGATAAATCCTAACTTTCAAAAGGATTTTTTATTATATGAATATGGTAGGCTTGAGACAATTTCTATAATTCTAGTGCAACAAAATGATGAGGGCTTTGAGCAGCCCATTACTTTCTTTGGCAAAGGTTTAGAAGACTATGAACAAAGATACAATGTTGTGGAGAAACATGTTTTAGCTGTGATCAAAAGCCTTAAGAAGTTCAGACATTTGATTTCTAACATCAAATTACATTTGATGGTTGCCCATCCTGGTGTTAAGGAGTTTCTTCTTACGAGGGATTTGAAAGAGAAGAGAGTTGGTTGGATTACTAAGGTAATGGAGTTTGATGTGGATATACAAGTGACAAAGCTAGTCATTTGTAAAGGCTTATGTGAAAAATGCTTGAACCTTTTCATGAAGATGAAAATACAAAGGTGACAGTGTTGATCCAGATTGATGAGCCTAAGGATAAAGAACCAACAAGATAGTTTAAAGGGGTGACTCATTTTTTGCAGACTAGTGAATTCCCACCTAACATAAACAAGGATAAAAGAAGGTACTTTAGAATTAAATATATACCTTATGTGTTGATTGATAATGTATTTTTTAGAAAGTATCATAATGGAGTTCTTTTGAGATTTTGGACCCTCTAGAGGTCATTATTTAGAAAAAACTACAACTTAGAAGTGTTGGAAAGTGACCTAATGAGTATAGAATAAAGGTTTCCATTTATGGAAACACTACCTATTGCCATGGTCTCTTGTTGTACAATCCAAATTTGGATATTCTGTTTGGAAAAATGACTAAGTCCACAAAGCAGTTGACAGGATACAATTGCACAGTTTTGTCTGGCGAGCACAATATGTGACGAATTAAGTCATGCAAGCTTAGAGGAATGTATTATGGATGTAGTAGAACCTCAGTTATGGTCTCTTATATTTTGTAGTTTCTTAGAGAAAGTTACGACTTGATATAGTTATGTGAAGACAGTATAACAGGGCAGATGAATGGTTGAAATGTATAAGGGAGTGACATGTGGATTCCACAGGCGCTAATTTAGATTTGGTTTGGGTCCTACCCTAATTTTTTCAATACATGATCGTTGACTATGCATTTTCTATTTGATTATATGTTGGACACATTTTGTGATGTATTTGTGAGCCGACTGGAAAGGTTATGAATTTGAGTATATATGTGAAGATGTGTTGAGATGCGAAGGGGTGTGTGGAACATATAGATGCATTGTGATGTCAGAATCATATAGAGGATGTTGCCAAATATAATTGGTACTATTTAAGCATAACATATGCTTGTTTAGTTCACTTTCAAATAAATCATTGTAAAGGCAGTTTTATATTGTAAGAGTAGTGAGCTCCTTGTATTATCCCTAATAGGGTTTATATCCTTTAAGAGGGATTTGTGCTAAATGTAACATTCAAATCCTAATAGGGATAGGTATCCTAACAAGGAAATTATACTCTTAGTGCATTATTTGTGGGTATCATCCCCACTGGGGTTTTCCCTTGGCTAGGGTTTCCTCATTAACAAATCATGGTGTTATGAGTTGTTTACTTTATGTGTGTGTTCTTATTTTAGTTATTGCATTGTTGAGTTTGGAATTGTTAAATTTGATCTTAAAGTGTTGTAATACTGATTCACCCCCTCTTAGTATTAATTAATCCTAACAATTTGTATCAGAGCTTAAGGCCCTTGTAGAGAAAGCCTAACAATTTGAGGGAGATTCAGATGGATTCAAGTAGTTTGGAAGAAAACTTTGAGGAAACACTTGAAGACCTTGACAAGGCAAAAACTAATAATGTT
This sequence comes from Thuja plicata, assembly GCA_018584345.1. NCBI lineage: Eukaryota > Viridiplantae > Streptophyta > Pinopsida > Cupressales > Cupressaceae > Thuja > Thuja plicata. The sequence continues at coordinate 353,903 of MU225696.1, forward strand.
GAATTGAAATTTAAATTGAGAAGAGCTAAGGGTTTCATAAAGAAGCTTAAGGAACAACTTGAACTTTATAGGAACCAAAGGCAACATCTTATGGAAAAGATACATGAGGAATCTAAAAAATGATTCATCTAATCTGATTAAACAGATTGAACAAGAAAAGGAAGCATTGAAACATGAACATGAAACCACTTCTATTCAGATGGCTAAAGAAATTCAATAAGAGAGATGGAAAAACCAAACTTGAAAAAATCTTGAAGAATGCAAATGTGAAAATGGGAAAGATGCAGTTTGATCTTGATGATTATAGAATTAAGTACCAGGAATTGGAAAAATACAACCACATCATGAAGGGAGAACTTATTGAGGTTAAGAAATACATTGAAAAACTTCACGCAAGTAGTGTCAAGATTGATGACCAGAGGGAAAGACAAAAACCTAAAGGTGACATGACATGAGTTGGTTTTGATAAAGCATAATGCTCTAAATCTCAACAAAAACAATTTGAAGGTAAAATAGATGAGACACCTAATAAAAAAGAAGATCATATACAATAAGAGGAACCTAGAGAGAAGATCAGACCTTTCAGAGGAAGATGCTTTAGATGTTAAAAAGTTGTTCACGTGAAGAGGGATTGCAAAGTTAAGAATCCTTATAAGCCTTTTTCTAGTTATTGTTTCAATTTTTATGCATATGGGAACACAAAGGAAGAATGCATAAAAACTGATCAATCCACCACTAAACAAGATTACATCAGAGATGAAAGTGCAGCTAATATTACATGTAACAAGTGCAACAACTTTGGACACATCACAGGGAATTTCAAGTTATAGGTTAATCAAAACAAATCATCTCCTACATGCTACAAATGTAACAATCAAGGACATATAATGAATTTTTGCAAGTATAATGGATCTATAGGAAATAAAAGACCACCACCTATTGTTATAAAGAAAATTATTCGTCATGTTGGTAAGAGTTTGACTGATTATATGGATGAGTTTGAGCAAAATTTTAAAAGGGGAGGAGACAAGGATAGTTGTAAGGTGTGGAAAGAGAAGGAACAAAGAGATTCTAAGTTTTAGGGAGAGTCAGTAGATGCTATTGAGTCCTCTCCTGATGCTAATATTGCTAGATCAACCTAAATGGCCAAGAATGACCTTAGGGGGATCTTTGGAGAAGTATAACAAAAATCTATCCAGCCCCTTTGAAAGTAGAATAAGCTTATGCAAGCTTATGGATAGATAATATGATTAATTTAGATTCTATATCTGAGGTTGCATGGTTATACACATTATATTGGATGATTGTCGAAAAGATAGATGATTGGATCTTTGCAGTCTTATAGTTTCGTCGAGAATTGTGTCAATTTGTGCATGGTGAAGTATAAATTAATTTTCTTGAACACTTTTAATCACTATTAAAGTAGAACCAAAGGAGACCAAGGGAGTAGGAAAATAAGCTAGAGTATTTCTAAGATCGTTGATTGTGCATGCCCTGATTCACCATGTAAAAAGGTATTTTAATCCTCTACGGGCTTGGTTTACTCTGGATACTCCATTAAGCTTTGATGTTAGTGAGAGGCTTAGGTATAAGTTCAAGAAAAACTCTTACAAATCTATAGAGGATGACCCTGAAGGTACATTTTTGCAAACTCCATATGACATGCTTCACATGGAATATATTAGGACATATATTCATTGCAAATATGAGATACTGGGAGACTTTCAAATATTAAAAGAGATGAAATATATGATAAAGGAAGATGGAACTTGGAAGGATGAGTTTTCTCATTTACAGAAACTTAGAATTATGTGAATGATAGAACTCTACAAATTCAGTGAAGAAGAATATATCAAAATCATTCTTAGTAGAGTACATGATTAGTTTTTATGGATAGGTGGGCAACTTGTTAATAATTCCCACGAGTTAATTCATGATGTGACTAGATTGGATAATAATGGTATTATCCCTACTGCGGAGAAGAACACAAAGAAACATGTTGAAACCCTAACACATTAAAAGTGGAACAAAAGGGTAATAACCCTTTCCAACATCTTTTAGTAAGATGAAAGTTTGATTTCAATGATTTTGGGATACAACCTTCACTATAGCAGCCGACCTAACTTCATTTCCGTGGGTGTAATTATGATGGCATATAAGATGGTGAAGAACAACATGAAATACCACTTGTGCGAAGTGCTCAAACAACAATTCCTAGATAATGTCAAACAAATAAAGTGAGACAATCAAAATAATTAAGGTTTGGATCATTACTGATACATATCTACATTCATATTGTTCACAAGTTTCCTGGAATGCACCCTAGGGCATGGAAAGAAGTGAACCCACTAGTATTCAAGTGAGAAACAATTATAGGAGATAAAATAGTAGATGGGTGGATGGAGAAATCTTTGGCATGTTAAAAATTCTTCAAAGGGAAATGAAGGAGAGAATGAGAATTCCTAAAGAAATGGTTGATAAGTACAAAGATACTATCTATTTCATGGTTGAAACTGATTGTGTATGTTTTGAAGCAGTAGAACCTAGGAAGAAATGGTGTTACCCTATGGGTTATGAGGTCAATGAAGAAGTTATTACCATTAAATTAGAACATAATCTATCTTCTAAGATTGATTCTACAGAAGAAAGATGGGGCACCTATGAAGAACGTCTGCCAAAACTAGAGAAGAGAAAACTAGGGCAGCAAGTAAAATAAAGATTGAGCTAATGGTTGATAATCTTGTAGAGAAGGTTTATATAAAATGAGATGATATGAAAGAGGTAAGGAAGAATATATCAACAGGAGCTTCTGAGTTGGCCAACACTACTCTTGTAGCCCTTTCACCTTCTAAAGTTGTAGAGGTTGTTGATTCACCTCCTACTGTGGTTGATGTAACTGATATCACCCCTACACCACCTAAAAGGTCATCACAGAGGACAAGCATGACTGAAATAAAAAGGCAGCTTAGATTCCCATGAGAAGAACAAGGTCATATAAACAAAACTCACCTCCTAAAAGTTAGAGAAAAAGAGTGGAGAAGAAAGAAGAAAACAAAAGTGCAAAGGTGAAATCTGAGAAGGAAATCAAAGTGATAGCACAAGACACACCAACTGAGAGAAAACTTTGGAAACCTAATATGAAGATGTTGAAAAAGAGGATAGTTGATCAAGGAAATATAAATCAATTTACTAAATACTGTGAGAGCTATAATGAAAATGATAAAATTCCGATTGAAGACATTGTCATTAATCACATGCTTATGTTAAAATATAATCTACTTGAAATCAAAGATAGTATTCCTAAGGACTTATATGAAAAGTTGTAAGTAAGGAAGCAATTAGCACTTAAAGAAGATGATTAGATAAGGGAGAAAGTTATAGAAGATGTGCTACCTATTTTTTCATTTGATGAGCATGAGAAAATAATGAAAGTTATTAAGCCCCTCCTGAGAGTAAAAGAAAGATTGATAAAGATTATGGGGAGAAAGTACGATGAAGTAATTGAGGAAAATAACAAGGTTATTGATAAGGTATTGATGGAAACTGAACCAAAAAATCCTTCACCTCCTAATCTCAAGGCTACTAAGCCCAGAAACATTCTAAAAGGAGAGTCTTCTAAATCTGCACAAGTACACATTGACTCATCTAAGGATGAAGATGATAGTAATCATTTCTTAAGTACAGTTAAGAAACCAAATTTCTTTGTAGTAGGTGTTCCTTTGTCTTTGGACACTTCTTAGGATATTGGTGACCCTTTTCAAGGGAATATTGATACTATTATTGAATTATATGAAAACAATGAACTGAGTATAGTCAATCATGGCACATTGACTGGGGGAGAAATGAAAGAAGTTGTTGAAGAAAAATATAAAGAAACGAAGAAAGAACTTAAATAAAGTATGGTTGAGGTAAAGAAGGAAGCTGAAATTGAGATTGAAATAGAGCAAGAAACAAATGTATCCATTCTTATTTCTTCAAATCTACTGTTGGCAAGTGATAAACCTTTGAACACTAATATTGATGGAATGGATGAGGATGAATTAATGAAGTTGTCATTCATAGCCTTTGCTAAGGATAAGGAGAGATCGAAATAGAGGACAGAGAAAAAGACAAAGGTATTGGATAGGGTAGTAGATAGAATGAACAATACTCTACCCATACCTTTCACCTTTCAAGGAAATGATATAGTAGATAATCTGAGCAAAGTCCTTGATGACTTTGATGTTCACTTTACTTCTTTGGAGAAGGCTGCAGCTATGAAAGTTGAGAGGGATCACATCACAAAGAAGTTAGATGAGTTATGCCAGTCATTAAAGTGGGATATAAACATACTAGACACCACTATATTTGGTATTAAGTCTTTCATTAAGCATGGAAAGAAGATATACAACTATTGTGTAAACCCTTCTAGGAATGTACATAATGTGGTTGATATAATCCATTATGATGAGAATACATTGGATGACTTGGTAAAGAATTGTGGGTGCTCCTCATAATATATTACAGAGTTGGATAAAGAAATATCCAATTTAGTGGACAAAATTAGTGTGCTTGAAACTGACAAGCCAAGAATGTTGGGGATATTTTCTATGTTGAAGAGTATGCTTACTCCTAAACTATCAATTCTGGAGAAATACATTGAGGACATGATGATAGTGAAGAAGTCCCTTGACTATGCTCTTCCTATAGCACTGAAGGATGCAGAGATCTCATCATTTTCTTTGGACGACCTCATTCATGTTGATTAAACCTTGGAGAAGTCATGGAATGCAGATATAAAGATCTTGGAAATCTTTTTTCAAGATATACTTCATATGGTATGAGTTTTTGATGAACAAGTCTACAAATTTTGATATGTATATAGTTAAATGTTTTAGTATACCTTTTCCATTAATTTCAAAGGGGGAGTAATAAGTGTAGTATGAAACAATGTATTATAGTCAATAGTTTGGCATTAGACACTTAGAAAATTTTCACTAAAGTGTTGTCATCAATGCCAAAGGGGGAGATTGTTGGCAAGTGGTCTAATGAGTATAGCATAGAGGTTGTAATTTATGGAAACAATACTTATTGACATGGTCACTTGGTGTACAATATAGTTTTGGATATTTTGTTTGGAAAAATGACTAAGTCCATAAAGGAGTTGACAATATACAGTTGCATAGTTTTTCCTGGAGAGCACAGTATGTGACGAATTAAGTTATGCAAGCTTAGAGGAATTTATTGTGGGATATGGTAGACCCTCAGTTATGGTGGCTTATATTTTGGAGTTGTTTATAGAAATTTATAACTTGATATAGTTACGTGAAGGCAGTATATCAGTGTAATAGGGAAGATAAGTGGTTGTGATGTTCAGGGGAGTAACATGTGGATTCCACAAGTGCTAATTTGGATTTTTTTTAGGTACTACCCTACTTTTGTTGATATACATGATTGTCGACTATATATTTTCTATATGATTATATTTTGGACATGTTTTGTGATGTATTTGTGAGCCGATTGGAAAGGTTATGAATTTGAGTATATATGTGAAGATGTGTTGAGATGCAAAGGGGTGTGTGGAACATATAGATGCATTGCAAAGTCAAAATCATAGAGAGGACATTTTCAACTATAACTGGGACTAATTAAGCATAGAAGATCCTTGTTTAGTTCACTTTGAGATAAATCATTGTAAAGGTAGTTTTGTATTGTAAGAGAATACAAAATAGGAATTCTCCACCCATAGAAAATCCTGCCACCTAGGAGTATTTCCATGTTGTCCTGGAATCCTCAAGTCTAGTATTCAAAGAAAGACTGAGGAGGGTACAATTTTAGTCCTCAAGAGTTAGCACAGACTAAGTTGAAGGGTCATGTTGCCTTATGGTGGAAAGAATTACAAAAAGATAGGGAAGAACATGGTGAGACAAAAATTACTAGATGGAAGGTGATGGTTTCTAGGTTAAAAGATAAATTAATCCCTAAGGATTATGAATTAGAATTATTCAAGAAATTGCAGAACTTGAGGCAAAAAGACACGAGTGTGGAAGAATACACAGAGGAATTCTATAAGATGACTACCAGATCTGGACACAAGGATGTATCTAAGGAGAAGGTGGCTAGGTATGTTAATGGTCTGAGATTTAATATTCAGGATGAGTTAAGTATGTTGAGGATTAGTACTATTGAGGATTCTTATCAGTATGCATTGAGGGCAAAAGATAAGTTGAAGAGAAGACAACGTAACTTTAGAGGAAGAGAGAAATAAATTAACAACAATGTTAAAGAGAAGCAAACCATTGAAGGTGAATCTTATCAAATAATACATAAAAGAGGGAATGGTAGAAAGGATCTCAAAGGTACTTGTTTCAAATTTGGTGGCATAGGACATAGGGCTTTTCAATGTTCTAAAGGATCTAGTAAGAACATGGGAAAACTAAATCTTATGACACATGAGGAACTGACAACTCATGAAGTTATGGTAAATGAAGCCGAACCTGAGATAGGAAAGTCTCTTATGCTTATGAGACTCATGTTGATTAAGAAGGAAGTTGAACCTTTACAAAGGAGAAATTTGTTTAGGTTTGTATGCAAATCAGGAGGTAAATGTTGTAAAGTTGTTATGGACAATGGTAGTACTGATAATTTGGTATCAAAAGAGACGATGCAGAAGCTTGGTTTGAAGAGGCTTAAACATCCTTGTCCTGATGGGATATGTTGATTTTTAGATGATCACATGGTACACGTGAAAGAGAAATGTCTGGTTAACTTCAACATTGGACCTTACAAAGATGAAGTTTTATGTGATGTGGTTACTATGAGTACTTGTCATGTTCTATTGGGAAGACCTTGGAAATTTGATAGATGATATATTCATGATTTTAGAAGTAATTTGGTCACAATAGAGAAGGATGGAATTTTTTTTACTCTAGTTCCTTTGAAGGAAGAAGAAGGGAGTAGAGTGCAAGGAATTTGAGTATGGTGAAGAGTTATTATTCAGAGAAGCAGACTGTAGAGGTTAGTATGGATCAGAAAAAGGATCTTGAAGGTAGATCGCATGAAGGAAAATTAGCATCTGACTGTAAGAAGGGTAAGGTGAAGTAGAATAAGACCTTGGTTGATTAAAATATGAAGGTTTGTAATAGAGGTAGATCAGTTATGCAAAAGGGAGGAGGTAGTGATCTAAGTTCTAGTATTGATAGAAGATATGATAGAGTGAGTACAAAGAGGAGTAAGTTGATGGATCTGATAGAGGAGAGTGAAGAGGTATAGAGATAGAGAGTTGTAGATAAAGAGGGTGTTTAGATCAAAAGAAAGCATATGATTTATGTTCTATGGCTTGTCAATGTTCATAAGTTTCTCTTATGAAACATTTTATTTTACCTGGGGTGTCTGATACTGGAGCATCTTAGGATCTTGGCAATCTTGCATCAACCCAAAAAAATGTTTTGTTTTCTGTTTGATCAACCTGGTTCTTTGGTGTATGGTAAATCTATGCTTTTTTTTGTGTTGCGATAGTGACAACGTGTTCTTGGCTTTTTCCTAGAGCTTATCCTATGATCACACTTTATTTGGTTTCATTGTGAGAGAGTTATTGTAGATTTTTGGAGAGACTTTATTGTTCTTCATGCTTCCGATTAGTGGTTGGGTGTTTTGATCATTTCTCAATCTTCTAGTTTCTTTTTATGAGCGTGACCATTCCATCTCACTTCTTAGTTTGAGGTTGAACTTATTGTATAATTACATTGAATGTTTCTTTCATTGGAGGTTGTTCCTAATGATTTGGCTACTGACCTATTTTTTCATAATGCGTTTTCCTGTTATTAGGGAATGTGATCTAATCTAGGTTAGTGAAATCATGAAACAACTCCAAAATATACAGCTAGATAATGCTATACTAGTCAAATGATGAAAAAGGATAGGTCAAATAGTCTATGAAATTATGTTATCGTAGTCAACCAATCTCAAATATATGAAAAGGAGAGTGATTTGGCCCCAACAAATTGTGTTATTCTAGTGTACTCTCTTTGTCATGCTTAAAATGAACAAGTTATATGAAATAAGGAAGCTATGTATGCCCCCCTTAAGATGGAAAAATAGGTATTGTTTTGTTATCTTAAGGGAAAGAATCACCAAGACAATATCCACAAGAAACACCCAATCAAAACCAAAGACCTCACAGCTCGTATGAGGTCATGGAAGGGATGAATTCAAAGACATACCATGCAAGAAGTGTAAAATGGATGCTTGTGAAGGATGACACACCATTTAGTCTCCAAGATAAGGGAATTTCCTATCATGGAAACCCAATAGTGAACAATAAAAAAAGGTTATGATCAAGGATGCATATCCTTAATGAAAACCAATATTCTATGTAAGATTTGATGTCACATGATAGATAAATACTTCTTAACCAAGGAAAAAGTAGATCCTTGAAGAGGATGAGAGAGACTGATATAATTCCCTTTCCCCCCAAGTGTGAAGACAATGATAAGGATAAATGGGACCTATTATGATACTCACAAAGTATTATCACACCATGCATGACAATGAGCATCCAAATGATAGGCTAATATATTGGCATTATGGTAATTTTTTATAGAGATATGAAGATCGGTCATTTGTAGATTCATAATTGGTTCTCATTGATGGAAAAATGTTCAGTTAATTTTATTGGAGAAATCGGTAAGATACGTACATGATCAGTAAAGGCAGATATAGTTAAGTGTATTGATCAGTGTACATGAAAACATTCAGGAAGAATAATTAACAATCATATAAATGGGTAGAGGTCAAGTTGCAGTGAAAATAAGATGTGATCTTAGAGAAGACATTCATATGATATGACGAAGGCATGGCTTTGATCGTGCCATCTAAATCAATATTTTGAGCAATTTATGTTTTGGTCTGGATGACAGTGTATGTATTGGGTCACCGATCAAAATTTCATGATGAAATAGTTGAGGCGTTGAATCTAAGGTTGACTATTATTTATGTTAATGTATATTACATTTGGAGATGATGTGTTAAGTATGATTGACATTGGTTTCAAGGAGGTTGATAAGTATCTTGTGCCAACTTTAATGGAAAGTTTTTAATTATTAACCAACTTAAGAACACATTATATAAGGTGAGCTAAATCATTTGATTTAGGGTTGCGATCATATTTTGGAGTGTAGTGATCAGAGATTGAAGCATCGTAGATTAGTAGTACATTAGAGAGAAAAGGAGAAGAAAGGATCTAATAGGCAATCAATGTCATTCTACAGATCATCATTGCCATTGTTTTCCTAATAGTTGCAACAGGTTAAATCCCTTAACCGGGTAGATCTTAACATGTCTTTATTGTAAATCCTTTAACAGGGTAACTTCTTTATTGAAGTTTGAAATCCTCTAACAAGGTAGACTCTATCAAGTCTTTTGGTAATTCTAACAAGGTACTAGTAACTTTTAATAGGGTGAACCCTAAAAAGGGTACTGTAAGATCCTAATAGGGCAAACACTTTTTACTGCACTAAGGTGATTTGTGGGTGTCATCCCCACAGTGTTTTTTTCTCTCTAACAAGGGTTTCCACGTGAAAATCTATGTTTCATATGGGATAATTTTTTGGATGCTTGATGTTGTTTATTTCTATTTGATATTATCAGTTGCATGATTCATTATTTAAAGTTTCTAATTAGTTTTGTATGATCGGTGGTGAAATTTCTTAAGTATTTGCTTACAATAATTCACCCCCCTCTCAGTGCGTGTTCATTCTAACAATTGGTATTAGAGCTTTGTCCTCTTGGTGTTAATCCTAACGGCTTGAGGAAAAGATCCATAGTCATAGATATTTATAGGTATGAGAAACAACTTGATGATGCAAACAGGGTAATCAATGAACTTAAGAAAATGCATAGGCACTCGCTTGCAAAAAGAAGAGAGCTTGCTGATAAACTGAGTGAAAGTCAGGATTACATTGATGAACTATATAAAGGTAGTACGTCTAAAGAATATGAAGAAGCAATTGCAGATATGATGAATAAGAACAAGAAACTTAAAGAAGTGGTGACTAATTTGAAAAGAGAACTTTAGAGTCAGTCTGTCAGGATGTGTGAAGATCTTGAAGGGAGAAGAAATGCTAAAGTTGCAAATAAAACTATTGAAGATTCCCTAAAGGATAAACATGAAACCCTAACTAAAAAGTTAGAACAACTGTTCAGGTTGGAGCAAGAAGTAGCTATATTGAATGAAAACTTGCATGATACAAATAAAGAGAATACTGACATCCTAAGAAAGAATGAGGGATTGAGGAAATAAAATGATAAGCTGAAAGAAGAACTTAAAACTACAAATGATCTAGTAGAAAAATTCAACAAGAGTTCTGCTAAACTTGATGAACAACTTGTTAAGCAGAGAAGGAATGGAGAAAAAGAATGTCTAGGTTTCTCAAACTTTGAATTCGGTGAATCATCTAGCACTAAGGAAAACAATGTAGGATACAAATCAACACCTAAGGTGAATAATAACACTGGCAAGAGGAGGTATAAACTGGTATGTTTTAATTATCATAAGGAAGGTCATACTGCTAATGTATGTTGGTTTAAACCAATTGGTCCTAATGTTAGATCTAGAGGCCCTAATTCTAGATCAGATAATTCCTATGGTAGAGGTGATAACTAATATGCTAGATCTAGTGTATTTTAGTAACTTGATATTACTACAATAAGTATGGACATAAAGCTAATGAGTGCAAGACAATAATTAACAATCAGAGACCTAATAATAAGGGTAGCCGGTCAAATGTTACATGCTCTATTTGTTACAAAAATGGACATGTGGATGTGAATTGTGAAAACATGTATAGCTTTTTATATCTATAATAGAGTTGGTCATCTTGCTAGATCATGCAGAGCAAGAAAGAATACTAGAGGCCAAGCATTGAACAAAGTTGCAAATGATAAAGGTAAGATAATTGTTGATGTTGAGGAAGTCAGAAGTGAAATGAAGAAGACATGGGTAAATAAAGGTGAACTGAAATCTTCTGAGTTGTCTGATAACTCCAATGATTCAAGAAATGTGGAGAATCCATCGGTGAACTAAGTTTGTTATGACTTAGGGGGAGCACTAAAATGAAAAATCCTAAAGAACTCCTATTAGTGAATGAGAAGTAAGATTCATATGCATATTTTGATGCCTATTTGTGATTGAATGATTTTAGCAAAGGTAAAAGTATGATATTTGGTTTTGTGCGTGCATATAATGGTTGTTTTGTTATAACCATTATGATCGGTAAAAAACACTATTTGACCATTAAAAATAATGACTACATTCTCAACTATATAGATGATAAAGTAAATTTTTTTGTTTCTTTACATTCTTATGAGTTTACTTGAGAGGATGTGTATGCATTCTAAAGCGCATGTGAGCATTTTGTGTGTTACTTAAGATTTCGAGTAGAGAATTGTATCGGTTGTCAAAGAACACCTATCGATAAATTATAAGGTTGTTGAGCAAAGATTCTATAGGAGTATTACTGCTAAGAGAAAATTGTTTTCCTTATGGATACTCCTGTGATGATTGATGTTGTGGATGAGCAAAGATGTAATACCCTCTCCTATGGTGATACTTAGACTTTTATGATTTGGACATTTTATTATGATGGTCAGAACTATACATTTACTTTCATGTTTTGTGGATGATGATATGATGGATATGCTCATTTATGG
>MU225696.1:369012-399787 GCA_018584345.1 Thuja plicata
ATGTATAAGATGTATGTTGGAAAAGAAAAGGATTTTGTAAGATTTTAAGTTAAGTAGTATGATTTTCATTATGGATGATTAAAAGAAAAGCTAGTGAAACAAATGTAGTATATTTTCAATGTATCAAGTGATTTAGATGATTCTACCTAATTTGAAAGTTATATTGTTCATAAAGGTTACTTAGGAATATAGATGATTTTAAATGGAAAATTGAAATGAAAGTACTTTATAGTTCTTAATAAAGAATCTTATAATGATATGATGAAGTTTGCGTTGTGAAGTAAATCTTGTTGTTAGCTTACTTAATGGATTTAAATGAATCATGCATTTAATAAGAAGGGAACCTAGGAGGAATCTAAGTTAATCTATGTCTTATTTATTTAATTCTTTTAAAAATTCAAAATTGTTCATAAATCTCTACTTAGGTTTTCTTTTACAAAGAGAATTTTTGTTCTCTTCCCCGGTTCCCTTGCGGGGCATGACATCTTTGGTATCAGAGCACTAAGTTGCTACACTAGGGCCCAGAGAATTTGGCCCATGCTTCTTAAACTTTTTAACTAAAGACATTAATTCGTTCATACATTGCAAGCTGGAAGAACTTGGAGATGATAAAATCTATAATGAATTCCTCACTTTGTACGATGGTGTAAAGGTGAAGGATGGGCATATGCATTTGGTACATAAAGGGTTTACTTATGCAACCAAGATTCTTGATGATTTTTATGTAGATTGGATAAGGTATGTGTTGAGAAGAGTCCACAATTAGTTTATTTGGTTGGATAAACCTCACAAGATCACAAAGGATTTGATCAGTCATGTTACTAGATTCTGTGCAACCAGTGAGGTACCAACTCTGCAGACTATTGCTGCTAATGAGGTTACTTGGTTGACTAAATATAAAAAATATCACCGAGAAATGACTTTCAAAGATATTAAAGATGAAGGAGTGAGATTTTCTTCAATGGTGGCTGGATACAAAGTATATTAGTCCAGTTGGTTAAACAGTGTACCGGGTGGAGCAATTCATGTTGCATACAAAATGGTGAAAGAGGATGCAAAGTATGATTTATGTGAAATGTTGAGGAGCCAATTCTTTGTGAACATGGAGAATATCAAGAAAGATAAGAAGCAATCATTCAAGTATGGTTCAATCCTGGTATGTATGTTTTTCTATTTGCATAATCAATTTCCACAAATAGGTCCTATTACATGGATAAAAGATCAACTGGTAGTTATGCAAATTAAGCAATGCATCATGAAATTAGCAGATAATTTTAATACTATCATGTGGGGATGCTTTAAATATTTTCAAGGAAAAATGCACTTAAGAGAAAGGATCCCAAATAATATTAGTTGAAAATTACAAAGATGATATTTGTTTTCTAGTAGATATAGATACATATATGTTGTAGGTAGTGCAACCTAGAACTTCTTGGATACCAGCTATGGGTTATGAAGTAGATGGTAACTTAGTTACTTTACACGCTGATGCACTTTTGTGAAAAGCTATTGATAGCTGTACACCTAGATTTGGAACATATGAAGAGTCATCATTAAAGATTTACAATGAGCTGAAGGCACCAATAATCCAAAGAAGAATAAGGAAAAAATTTGGCAATCTAGCCAAAATAAGTGGCATAACACAATATATGATGACTAATCTTAGGAATAAAATGGAAAGTGAGAATGTAGGAACGTCTGCTACTTGAGTCAAGGAAACAAAAGCTGAAGTTGAAGAAGTCACACCTCAGAGAGTCACTAGGAGTTCAACATTAAAACAAACTCAATCTATTACTCCTACTATGACTAAGCCTCAAAATAAATCACATGTGACTATTCAGAGAACTTATAGAAGGAATAAAGAGAAGTCATATGGCTACAATGAGTCAAAAAGTGAGAAGGAAAGGAAGGATAAAGATAAGGCAAAAGAAATCAAAACTGAATCTTATAAAGAAAACAAGAGTTAAGAGCTACTGGGAAGAAATCTACTATAGTAGGAAAGCCTATAGAGAAAACTATCAAAATTGATAATATTTTTACTCTTAATAGCATTATCAAAGATGTTTAGGAATATAGAAGATTGACAGAAATATTGAATCACTTTTCTAAGTTTGAAAGTGAAGATAAAATAAAGATAGAAGATATAGTTGTGGAAAGTCTACATACTTTTTGCAAAGCACCAAGTGAACTTTACAAGGTTATACCTAAGGAAATTTATAAGGAAGTTGACAAAAGATGGAGAGAAGCTTTAAAGGTTGATAGAATGATGATGGAGCAAGAACTTTCACTATTGCAACCCGATCTATCAACTGAGGAAGTGAAGATAATGGTTGAAGAAATGATAATGTTTTAATGAGGTGAAGATAATTCAAGACATGAAACATAGTGACTAGAATAGTCATTGGAGAAACACAACTGGTAAGAGATGAGACAATGGATTTATGGAAAGAGTTATTAAAATATGAGACAAGAATCAAGGACAAATTAGTAGAAGTGAAAGAAATAGGTCAAGAACCTAAAATTTAAGAGATAAATGATGTCATAAATAATTTTATCTCTGACATACCTGACCAGATACAGAACATTTATTCTCAATCTCAATTGGATACACCAAGTGATCAAACTAGAGATAAAGTAACAGATCAGAAAATTGAAGAGAAAAAGTTTTATGAAGATATATTGTCAATGAAGAGGAAATTAGACTTAACCGATGGAGCTAGCACACAATAGAAGAGAAAAGCTACAAAGTCTACTATTCATAAAGAAAAAGAGGAAGGAGAGCCTGAAGATGAAGAAATCCAAACAACTATTGATGTTATTAACATGAGTCCTAATGAGTTGTTGAAGATGTCTATGAAGCTTAGAGAGAAAGTTGTAAGAGACAGAATAAGGAAAAAGAAGAAGAAGGTCAGTGTACTAAACGGAGCAAGGAATATAATCAATAGTCTAGTAACTGATGTGCATTATGATAAACAAGATGAACATATTGATCAATTGGGTACTTTGGTCAAAGAAGTTTATGATCAAGTATCTAATTTGGAGAATGCACCTATGAAGTTGGCTATGAGAGATTATGAGAAGAATCAAACTGACAAGTTGAAAGAGACTATATTGGTAGAAAAGAGTCACTTGCTATTCTAGTAAACAAAGTAAAAGGTATCCTATAGGAGGTAGGACAGTTACTTGTAAAGTTGTCTCAGTTTACATCTTTTACAAAGTATCTAGAGAAGAAGACAGATGAATCTCAACAAGAGTTTAATGCTTTGGTTGAAAGGTTTGAACCCCTAAATAGTTTAGTTTCAGAATATGGTGCTAAGGTCAAAATGATTAGTTACATAAAGAAGTAGTTACAAGAAGAGGAAGATAAAATAAATATCAAACTTATGGAGTTGCAGACCTACCTAGCCCCCACAATAGATCTTATGCAAAAGAATGTGAGTGATGTTGAATCAATTCTAAGTCTACCAAAGGTGAGTACTTTGAATGATATGGAAGGTTCAAAATTGGTTATACATGGACAAATTCTATCTATGGAACATATACCAGAGTCTTGGGAAAATTCATTGGAGTTAGTAAAGACACTCTTCAAGGATGTCTTTGAAAGAATGTAATTATGGTATGTATTTATGATCCTTTGTCATTGTTGATGAAAGGGGGAGATAGAGATAGATGTGTATTAGGAGATAGATGTAATAACATGCATAGTGTAAGGGGGAGTGTAAGTTGACTGATTTGAGTATAGGTCAATACTTATAGAGTTATGCATGGCATAATATTTGAGAGTTTTTGTCATCAATGCCAAAGGGGGAGATTGTTTGCATTATGGTAGTTTTTGATAGAGATATTAAGATCGGTCATTTGTAGATTCATAATTGGTTTCATCGATGGAAACATGTTCAATTAATTTAATTGGAGCAACCGGTAAGATACGTACATGATTAGTAAAGGAAGAAATAGTTAAGTGTGTTGATCAATGTACAAGAGACATTTAGGAAGAATAGTTAACAGTCAGATAAATGGGTTGCAGTCAACTTGTAGTGCAAATAAGAAGTTTTGATCTTAGATAAGACATTCATATGATATGAGTAAGGCATAATTCTGATCCTACCAGCTAAATTGATATTTTGGTGTGGATGAAAGTGTACCTATTGGGTCATCGATTAGAATTTCATGATGAAATAGTTAAGGCAGTGAATCTAAGGTCGTCTATTATTTATGTTAATGAATATTATGTTTGGAGAAAATGTGTTAGGTATGATTGGCATTGATTTTGAGGAGTTTGATAAGTATCTTGTGCCAACTTGGAAGGAAATTTTTTAATTCCTAATTGACTTAAAAACATAGCATATAAGGTGAGCTAAATCGTTTGGTTTAGGGTTGTAATCATATTTTGGAGTGCAACGATCAGAGATTGAAGTATCAAAGATTAGTACATTGTAAGAGAGAAAAGGAGAAGAAAGGATCTGATAGGCAATCAATGTCATTCTATGGATCATCATTACTATTGTTTTCCTAACATTTGTAGCAGGTGAAATCTCTTAACCAAGTAGATCTTAACAGGTCTTTATTGTAAATCCTTTAACAAGGTAACCTGTTTACTGAAGGTTTAAATTCTCTAATAAGGTAGAATCTAACAAGTCTATTGGTACTTCTAACATGGTACTAGTCACTTTGAACAGGGTGAACCCTAGAAAGGGTATTGTAATCTCCAAACAGGGAAAACACTTTTCACTGCAGTAAGGTGATTGGTCGGTGTCATCCCCACTGTAGTTTTTTCCCTCTAACAAGGGTTTCCATGTGAAAATCTATGTGTTATATGGGATAATTTTGTGGATGCTTGATGTTGTTTATTTATATTTGATATTATCAGTTGCATGATTCATTAGTTAAATTTGTTGATTAGTTTTGTATGATCAGTGGTGAAATTTCTTAAGAATTTTCATACACTGATTCACCCCCCTCGTAGTGATTTTTCATTCTAACATAATAGTGTTACATAGTGTAGAGAAACATAATAGGGAATTAAATGTTATTTAAAGAATTCAAGATTAAAAAACAAATCATTGTGACAATTTATGTGAATAATATTATTATCAATGAGTTTTTGAATTTTATAATGTAAGGCTTGACATTCATGAGTAGAGCGGTCATGATATTGATAATAAATGTAGAAAGGAAGATTCAAAAGATGTCAATTGCGCTTCTTTTTTGTTTAGGCCTAGTACGGACCTTAGCATGAAGAAGGTGATGAAAAATAATTTCTTTATTAAAGGTAGATATAGGAGAAGTGTTAGGTGATGAAGGCTAGGATGCTTCAATAGGTTTCTTACTATTCTCCACACTTTGTTGCACACATTGTGAACCATGTTTGGGTTTGTGATTCATGATAGTGTTAACCTTGAGAGTAAATATTTATGGCTGATTGTAAGGATTAAATCCCAATCCATAAGAATTTTCATATCCCTTATTTCTTAAAGGCACTTGAATTCCTTATCCATGTTTGCCACATCCATTCCCATTGAATCGATGTTTTGTTAATAAATTATAACCAGGGCCATAACAAGAAGCCATATTAGAAAGAGTTAATGGATCCTTACAAGTTACTCTATCATCATAATTAGGTTTTATAGTTTCTAAAGACTCATTAGGAGTGGAAGCAACAAAAAATTGTTACTAAGATCATCAGAAAGAGTATTTATTATGGTGGATTCTTTATCAAGTTTATATTGTTTGAGTTCCAATGTTGAGACTTTATATTCTCCAATATAAGCTGGGTTGAAATATAAGGATCCCCAATCATAATCCAAAAGGAAACTAGTAGAAGGAGGGTTATCCATAGGGTCTTGATCTTGTTCTTCCTCAATAGATGCAAGTTTATTTTTTGACTCAGTATTCAAACAACTATTTGGTCTATCATCTGTCAGAAGTGTGTACATCATATTGTTGTAGATAAACTTGAATGTTTTATGGAGTGTGGAAGGAACAACATGCATAGAATGTAAGCAAGGTATTCATAAAAGAAGGCTATAATTAAGAAGTGTAGGCATGAATATGAGTATCTAGAATAATTAGTCCTACTTTAATATGTAATTTGATAATGCCCAATGTTTTCTTAGCAATATTGTCAAAACCACGAATAGGAATGTAATCAAGTTTAATAGTTGAAACATCCGCTTTGATCTCTTTCAACATGTCCATACTACAAACATTTATCCTATTCCTATGAATGAGATTACCATTGATAAGGAAAACCACCATAAGGACATTATGTTGACATTAAAATTCTTTAGAAGGTAAATCATCATTGGTAAAGACAATTTGAGTTGAGATAGGCGTAGAATGCATAAATTACAAAAAGGATTTGATATTATCCTGATTAGGTGGTGGAGTTGGAAGAGTGGTTAAAGATGTTTGCAAGGATTCATGATATATAGGAGAAGCTTGAAGAAGTTTCAAAAGATAAATCTTAGCCAGATTAGCACGTAATTTCTCTACAAAATCATACTACATTCCAAGATGTTGAGGAAGATGGGGCGGAGGAGGAAGAACGTGTTGAAAAGGTGGGAGAGAATAAGGAAAAACTAGATAAGTTTGTTGAGGATTGTTTCTTGTATGATAGGTATGCACCACCGTATGATATTCCTTAATAAACTCCAAAGGATTCCTTGATGTTCCTTTCATAGTTATAATTGGTTTATTGAGAGTTTGAAAAGGACTTTTTTTTATTATATCCTTTAATTGTAGGCACAGGTGTAGTGAAAGTTTGAGAAGGATGTTGAGGATATACCTTAACAGTAACCACAAATTTGTTAGGTTTTTGGAATGAATTTAATTGGGTGCATCCTTTGACAGTTATCATAGGCTTGGTATCTACCATAGATTGAGGATAAAAGATAATATTGACTTGATCAAGATATTGATTGTTCATGGGTTAATCAATAGAAGAGAGTGTTGGATGTTGCTGAGATGTTGTTCAGATTATGCATATATATGCTAGTATTAATGTTTTGTCATTGATGTCAAGATATTTCTATTGTTGAAAAAAATGTTCCTAGTATGTTCAATGAGGTTGAATTGCTTGGTATGGATACTACATAGAATATCTATAGTTGTGATTATATAGTTTTTTTTCATATGTCTATAGTTGTTTCATGTTAGTTTGTAGATGTTAGAGTGATGATTTGAGAGAGTTATGATTGATTTATCAGATACTGATATTTTAGTTATTTAGGAAGTGATAAAGTTTTATTCTTTGGATCGGTATGGATTGGTGTTACGAAGTTGTTGGTTTCTAACTTGGTAGTGAATTTGGGACATGCATATGTGTCCTTAACTTGAGTGGTTCATGATTTGGATGTTGGAAAGCTATTTTTCTTGAGTAATAGAGGTTGCAAATATAATTGTTGATGAACAATGCAAAGATTGATTTATATCTTGAGTTCATGTTGATTATAAGGTTTCTAAGGTAATTAATGTTACTTGCTGATGTTTCTTGTGTTGTTTTTCCCTACCAGATGATGGTTTACTAAGAGGGGGGTGAATAAGAAAATATTGAAAATTAACACTTTAAAACTTAATCTCCGATTCAACTCAGTAACTCAAATAACAACAACAACTGAAACTTGTAAACAATTCACAAACTTGATAAACACCATATAATATAAGAAACTAACATCCATAGTTATCAAGAATCACATGTAACACCATATTTAATGAGGAAACCCAATTTGGGAAAAACCTTTATGGGAATCGTCACCCACAAAAAGAAATACTCTTCTAGAGTATGCTCGGTTAAAAGCCAATCATGTTAAAGATTACACACACATTTGCTAGATGTGACCCTATTAGGGGATTTACCTTAGATCTGTTAAGATATTCACCCTCTTAGGAGTGGCCTGGTTAGAGGGATTTAAACATTCATCCTAGAATGTCACCTTTCACAAGGATTTACACAAAGACTTGTTAGGTCCGCTCAGTTAAGATATTTTCTGTTACAAAGATTAGTAAACAACAGTGTACTGAATTGATCTGTGATTCTACAACTATCTTTTTCTTGATTAGATCCCTTGTACACTCTCTAAAAGTACTGGCATCAATAACTCATCAGTCTCTCCTCTGAACTAGATCTCCACCTCTTTCTCTACTCTACTTGGTAGCACTTTAACTCTTTAATTCACCAACATCTCTCTATAAACATATAGACTCAATAATATATAGGCCTCTATTTTTCCTCTTAATCTCATTGATTAGGTATTCCTTCAATTTCTCTTAGCCATCAGATCATCTCTTATGAACTGATTCAATGTATCTGCAACTCGGTTAAACAGTTAACCTTCACCTTGGAACTTGCATTTTTTTAGAACTCACAACTTTACTTTTTGCCACTTAATCTTCATCTCAGATCTTCAAATTGATTTTTCATGATAGTAGATCTTGTAAAAAACTTCATATTTATCCTTAGCATCCTATAGATCTTTGTGCCTTCACATTATATGTGTTATGATCCTTGAATTCAATATCTGTTCAAACTTTGTTCCGTGCTTGGTGACTTGGTGACTATCTTCACTCGATGTCTGACTTCACTCGGTTACCAACCTTGCTCGGTAACTAAACTTGCTTGGTTGTCAACTTTGTTTGGTGAATGACTTTGATTTTATCAATTGAATAACACTACACATTACTGAAAGACTTCTTGTTGCTTGGTAACTAGGCTTGTTCCCTTTACCGATTTGACCTTTCATGTTTTATCGATTTAAAAACAACAAATGTTAAGTAAAAAAAATAATACCAATAGTACCTCATCATTTTCTGGTCTTTATTATCTACCCACTTAATTTCCTCTTGGAATGATATGGAAACTTAATATAAACCAAAAATCAATTGCTTGACATCAATGAAAAAATAACAACTGATCTAACTATTCTACTTGCTTGTATTTTACTGAACTCGGTCTTCATCATCATTACCATTCGTTGGTTAACAATCTCCCTATTTGGCATTGATGGCAACACTACCAATTGATGATGGTGTACTCTGATCTCTATATACTATATTTTCTCCCTCTTAGCTTGTTATTCCTCTTTGCATTCAATCATATTCTCCCTCTTACATGTAGTCTCCTTCACTTGTGTATTCATCACTCACTTCTCCTTTATGTAATCATTAATTACTTACTTCTACCTCTTTGACAACAATTCCAAAGATCCATACTCCTGAAATCTTGTCCAAGAAGTGAATCATACCTTGCATGTACTGATTTCTCTTTGCATACATAAATCCTTTCATAACGTCTGACATCACCTAAAGTGTAATCACTAGCATCAATCCAAAATTCAGATATTCTAATGTGTCCTAGAATTGATGCAACATGCCTCTTGCATTAATGAATGTTGGATAGGGGTATGAACCCTAATTTACCTCTAAGATAATCAAATGCATCCTTCAGTAGTAGCTTGGTGAATATGTCAGCTAGCTGTTCTTTTGAATTCACATATTCCAACATTACATGCTTGTCTTGTACTTTCTCTCTCAAGTAATGATACTTGATAGATATGTGCTTGGTCTTTGAGAGCATTACCAAATTCTTTGATTGTCATATACTAAGCACTCTGTCATGTTCTATTAATCTTATTGCATGCATTATATAAATGAAAGGAGTCCAAGAGTATTTGGTATTCAAGAATTAGAATCAAGACATTTTAAGGGCCTTGAAATAATTTATGCTCTTAACTTGCATTTCAATGTGACCTAGTTGATCATAAATCTCTTTTAGATTTAAGATCTTGATCAAATAAAATATTATAGTCAAAGTATAGTAAATAATATGATAATGCACTCGATAAATTTAATATAATATTAAAGATTAAGGATTAAACAAGCACACGTAAACATGCATGTATTCCTATACATACGTATTTTTATGTCTATAGTATATACATGAAAGTATATGTGTGTGTGTGGGTGTCTATACATATAGACATACATAAATACATACATACATACATACATACATATACATATACATATACATATACATATACATATACATATACATATACATATACATATACATATACATATACATATACATATACATATACATATACATATACATATTCATATACATATACATATACATATACATATACATGTACATGTATATATACATATACATATACATATACATATACATATACATATACATATACATATACATATACATATACATATACATATACATATATATGTACATGTATATATATACATATACATATATGTATGTATGTATATAATTTTATATACATATATATGTGCATGTGTATACATGCACACACATCCATATCTAGAAATAATGAGATTAAGACATTTTAAGAGGTTAATCACTTGTGCATGCAACAAATAATTTATGCCATATGTGTTTCATCTATGTACATAAATAAACAGTTTTTACATACTCAAATAATTAGCCTCGTATAATGTCCAAACTAGATCTCATCAATTATGATATTAGGCATTTGAAAGGAAACTAAGTGTGCAGAAAATAGTTCCCTACGCTAAACTCCCAAGAAGAGGATCGTGCAAATTTAGATTTAACCCTTATCAATTACAGAATGATATTACAATAACATGCATACATAGAAAAATGAGAATGACACAATGATTTACCCAGGGGAAAACCTTTCGGTAAAAAATCCCAGCACTCCAAAACCTACACAATGTATTAATCAAAACTATTGTTGTTTACAATACACTTGCAATACAAGTTCTTTCAGGAGATAATAGACACTTGAAGACAAATCCGGCAGCATAACAACATTCCAACAATACACTTACTTCACTCTGCAATTTGCAACCCAGAAACTCTTATATCATGCACTTCCCTTTTTAGGGCAACTTCCAAAGATAACCGTATTAGGGTTTTACCATTCTCCAAAAAAATAGAAAGCCAATTTTTTGTTTGCAGAAGAGTGTACAGTACTCAACATAATTAGTTGCCACATGTCTTGCATGTCTTCACCTGTCATTGAATCTTTCACAATTAGCTCTTACAAATATTAATGACCGTCATAGGAATCTGTCATAACCATTTTAGTCATGATTACCTTATACATTGTCCAAAGTGACGACATTTGGAAAATAACCTCTATTCACCTAGACCAAGTTTGATCATCCTTGTCATCTTCCAAGTGGAGTAAAAACACAGCATGTCCACTCAATTAAATGACAGAATGGATATCAAATTTAAATACATTATTTGCAAACAATTAAATACAAAACAAATAATATCAAATGTAAGGAAATATACAAGGTTGAGACACCTTATTCCTAATATTCTCCCAGTTGTCGAACACCTTGTAAGAGCCAAAATAAATAACAAAATTTAACTGCTATGGGGTGAGAGGCCCATAGAATCCAAATACCATCTGAGCTTCTCTGTGCCCATAGGGTTTTTCAATGCATCTGCAACATTTTTTACTGTATCTACCTTCTCCAAACTTACCTTTCCATCCTCAACCATATCTCTCACAAAGTGAAACCGCACATCAATGTGCTTAGTTCTGGCATGAAAATTTGGATTCTTCACAAGGAAAATAGCACTTTGACTGTCGCAATAAATTGTAATATGTCCTACATCAACACCAACATCTGAACATAGTCTCTTAAGCCAAATGGATTCCTTAAAAGCATGAGTAGATGCCATGTACTATGCTTCTATCATGGACAAAGCAACCACAGGTTGTCACTTACTCATCCAACTGATGGCACCACCAAACATAGTGAACACATAGGCACTGGTGGATCTCCTGCTGTCAATGTCACCTGCCCAATCTGAATCCACAAACCCATGAATACAAACTGAATGCGGAGCTCCAGAAGAGTTGCCATGATAGAATATGGAATACTCTGATGTACCCTTCAAATATCTGAACACCCTCTTAACTGCATCCCAATGTACCCATCCAGGTTTAGCCATAAAATGACTTAGGACTCCCATTTCTTGGGAAATGTTTGGTCTAGTACAGACCATAGCATACATAAGGCTGCCAACTACACTCGCATAAGGTACTTTTCTCATGTCCTCCACCTCACTAGGAGATTTTCGGCAGTCATCCATAGATAACTTTGTTCCCATAGAAACAGGAACACACAATGGTCTGCAATCTTCCATGCTAAACCTGTCCAACACAAACTTCACATACTTACTCTGAATCAACCAAAGTTTTCTGTTAGATCTATCTCTGCTGATTTCCATTCCCAAAATATACCTAGCTGCCCCTAGATCTTTCATCTCAAACTGTGCTGACAAATGAGACTTCAAATCAGAAATCATACCCATACCCTTCCCAATCAATAATATATCATCAACATATAATGCAATAATAAGAAGGCAATCATTGTCAACTTTGAAATAAACACAATGATCTGATTTCGATCTCAGAAACCAATCGACAACACAAAGGCATCAAATTTAAGGTACCACATCCTAGGAGATTGTTTCAAACCATACAGAGACTTCTTTAATATGCAAACCAAAGACTCTTTACCTTTCTAAATATAGTGCTTAGGCTGTGAGATATAGATCTCTTCCTCCAAATCACCATGAAGGAAAGCTGTCTTCACATCCATCTGTTCTATCTCTAAATCATACGATGCTGCTAGAGATAACAAAAATCTAATGGATGTAAGCTTTGCAATAGGAAACAATATTTCACCATAATACATTCCCTCCACCCGTGAATACCCGTTTGCAACCAATCTGGCCTTGTACCTCTTAACATGACCATCTGCACAAAATTTATTTTTAAACACCCATTTGCTTCCAACAGGTTTCCATCCTTTAGGCAAAGGTACTAGGTACCAAGTTTTGTTCTTCTCCAATGAAGACATCTCATCATCCATAGCCTCAATCTAGGAACCTACATCTTCCATACCTATATCCTCTTTCATAGATCTAGGCTCATCAGTGTTTGTAATCAAGGTATAAGCACAACTGGAATCTAACATAGAAAATCCAAACCTCTCTGGTTGCTTTCTTTCTCTCGTGGATCTCCTCAAGGGTTGAGGTTGAGGTTGTTCTACCTCTTCTTCTAAATTTTCATAGCTGCTAGAGCTCTCCTCATCATCAGATCCATCATGGTCTCTTTGTTCAGTCTTCTCAGAGGTAGGAGGCAATTGAACAACATCTTCTTTCATTTCTTTTTCATCTGGCTGTAGCACAATAGGAGAAGGTGTTAGCTCTCTAAAAATAACATTTTTTCTATACAACACCTTACCAATCACAGGATCCCAAAGCTTGTATCCTTTCACACCAACACTGTAGCCGAAGAAGATACATTTTACAACCTTGTTTTCCAACTTAGATCTTCTCTCCTTGTGCACATGTGCATAAGATTCACAACCAAAAACATGAAGATGTCTAACTGAAGGCTTCTTACCAGACCACACCTCCATGGGTGTCTTATCAACAAGAGATAATGTAGGAGATCTGTTAACTAGATAGAAAGCAGTGGCCACAGCTTCAGCCCAAAACCTTTGTTCGAGGCCAGCTCCACTAAGCATACTCCTAGCCTTCTCCATCAATGTCCTGTTCATTCTTTCTGCAACTCCATTTTTCTATGGGGTATAAGGAGTTATCTTATTCCTCTTGATCCCTTGTTCTTTATAGAACTATTCAAACTCTGTCAAACAAAACTCACCACCATTGTCAGTTCTCACACACTTAATTATTTTACCAGTGTGATTCTCTATGAGAGCTTTAAATTTTTTGAATCGACTGAAAACTTGTGTCTTGATTTTAAGGAAATAAATCCATGTCCTTCTATTGTAATCATCTATAAAAGATACAAAATATATAGATTTGGAGAGTCAAGGAACTTTAACAGGACCAAACACATCTGAATGGGTAAGATCCAAAATACTAGAAGACTTGTGAGAACTGGAGTAAAACTGAACACGATTTTGCTTACCATAAACACAGTGTTCACAGAAGTCAAACTCAAGATTACAATCATTTATCCCCTCAATGAGGTTTTTATTTTTCAGGGTTCTGAGACCCTTCTCACCAATGTGGCCAAATCTCATATGCCACAACATTGTCTTTTCTGTAGGAAGTTTTCCTTCCAAAGTGTTAATACCCTTAGGCACACTTGCTGCACTACCATGGGAACCCATTACCACAGAATTCTTCACTGCTGGTTCAGATGGTGGAGATGAAGTGATTGCTGCTCTCTTCCTTGAGACAAAAGAACTATTGCACTGTGAAGTGCAAGCATCCAGCTGAAATAGGGTACCTCTCCTAGTGCCTTTCGCGAGCACCATAGCTTCTCTAATCATCTTGCATCCGTCTTTCAAAAAAACAACTTTCACACCTGCATCATTCAACATACTTATAGATAATAGGTTTCATGCCAAACCCAAGATGTGCATTACCCCGTTGATCCCCTTTACTCATCCATCAGGGAATCTGATATTGACTCTTCCTCGTCCAACTATCTTTAGGTGAGAATCATCACCTGGGTACACCTTTCCACCATCAAACTCCTTGTAATTTGAGAACCAACTTTGATGAGAGGTCATGTGAAAATAATCACCCAATTCAATCAGCCACACATCATCAGATGCATGGGTGGCCAAGGCTATGACAAAAGCATCGCCATCTTCTTGAGATTTTTCAGAATCTGAATCTTGGCTTTTCTTCTTCTTCTTTGGCTCTTTGCTATCCTTACAGAAGTGCCCAGACTTACCATAGTTCCAACATGTTTCCTTAGACTTTCCAAGATTCTTAGATTTCCCATGGGATTTGGATCTACCCTTTTCAAACTTCTTGTCATTTTTCTTTCCTCTGTCTTTGGATCTACCATGAAAAACAAGGGCTTCCTTGGTTGAATTAGATGTCTTTCTTCACATTTCCTTAGATAACAGCAAAGACACTGCATCATCCATTTGGAAAGTGACAATAGTACTCCCAAGGGCCATCACAAGATGGTCCCATGAATCTGCCAAGGAACATAGTAGGGTCATACATCAATCCTCCTCCTCCAACTTGACACCGGTTGATGTCAACTATGCAATCAACATGTTAAATGCATTCAAGTGATCTGCAACGGATCCTCGTTCCTCCATTATCAGAGAATACAACTTATTTCTTAGGAACAATCTGTTCACCAAGGACTTGGCCTGATACACAGACCCAAGATGTGTCCACAATTTGTTTGCAGTCTTCTCCTCAAGAACATTCTGGAGAACATAATCTGCTAGACAGAGTCTAATGAGACCCTTAGCTTTTTGATCCTTGAGATCCCAATCTACTTGAGGCATGTTTATTGGTTTGATATCATTTTTCAACCGCCTCCCATACATCGCGGTCTACAAGCATGTCTTCCATCTTGAGTTTCCACAACTCAAAGTTTGTGCCACTGAACTTTTCCACCTCCATTCTACTGTATGAAGAACCTTCCATCTCTTCCTGCAATAAGGTTATGAATACTCTACAACAATACTCCCACTAAACTGGAGATTAGCTCAAAAAACATGTACCCTAACAAATAGAACCAAAACTGGCCAGGCTCTGATACCAACTGAAAGGAAACTAAATGTGTGGAAAATAATTCCCTACGCTAAACTCCCGAGAAGAGGATCATGCAAATTCAAATTTAACCCTTGTCAATTACAGAATGATATTATAATAACATGCATACATAGAAAAATGAGAATGACACAATGATTTACCCTGGGAAAACCTTTCAGTAAAAAACCCCAGCACTCTAAAACCTGCACAATGTATTAATCAAAACTATTGCTATTTACAGTACACTTGCAAAACAAGTTCTTTCAGGAGATAATCGACACTTGAAGACAAATTTGGAAGCATAACAACATTCCAACAATATACTTACTTCACTCTCCGATTTGCAACCCAAAAATGCTTATATCATGCACTTCCCTTTTTAGGGTAACTTCCAAAGATAACCGTATTAGGGTTTTAACATTCTTTAGAAAAATAGGAAACCCAACAAATTTTTTTTGCTGAAGAGTGTACAATACTCAACATAATCAGTTGCCACATGTCTTGCATGTCTTCACCTATCATCAAATCTTTTCAATTAGCTCTTACAAATATTAATGACTTTCATAGGAATCTATCATAACCGTTTCAGTCATGATTACCTTACACATTGTCCAAAGTGCCAACATTTGGCAAATAACCTCTATTCACCTAGACCAAGTTTGATCATCCTTTTCATCTTCCAAGTGGAATGAAAACACAACATGTCCACTCAACTAAATGACAAAATGAATATCAAAATTAAATACATTATTTGCAAACAATTAAATAAAAAACAAATAATATCAAATGTAAGGAAATATACAAGGTTGAGACACCTTATTCCTAACAGCATTTGCACTAGAAAATTTAAATTTTTAATGAAACCTTCAAACTTGTAAGGGATGAAAGTACAAAATTTACATTTTTTTTAAAATATGTTTTGTTGGTTCCCAAATAAATAGATCATTAATTGCTAACTTGATATACCATTTTGTATGTTTAGACTTAATGTTGGATATGACTAGTGAATGAGAATCAATCCTAAAAATGATTGTCTTCTATTGAAGTTTTGGTTTTTCTATATCGAGGTGGGTGAACCATAATCATCTCCATTTATTCATCTTCCAATATTGACTACTAGTGGTTCAACATATTTGAACCTCATACAATTTTTAAGGATTCATTTGATTACAACCTTGATTCAATTACTTCTTATTCTTCTATTATTCACTGGCATGAGGTGAAAATAGAAAACTAGAACAAACTAAAATCCACTCCTACAATTGAAATAAAACGTGAAAGTGATTTTAATGGTTTTGGAATAGAATACTAGTCAATTTCTTATGCATATTCAAAGTCACAAAAAATCTCTACTCATCCAATAACTTAAAATTTTAACTATTTAGTGCTCTTCTTGTTTATCACTTGCGTAAAAGTGCAAGTAAATAAACCACAAAACCCTTCTTCTTAATCCAAACTGATTTCTCTGAATCATAGCAAGATGTTCAACAAAATTTAATCCCTACTTGAGGGACCCCAACAAATATATCACATAGAAGCATTTAAAGCTACAAATAAAAATCAACAAATCCTTAACAAATTGATTTATATTATTAAAAAAATAACAATTTGGAGATGGTTAAACAATATATTTTCATAAAAATTAATAAAAAAGTTTAAACCATTGTTACAACAAAGCTTTTCTGCACATTTTACAAAAAAGCTTTTCTGCACATTCTCCTTTTAAATATTTTAAATGTACACAACATTGTTCTATTCTAATATTTGTCCCCTCAATGTTATCTTGATTTCCCTTTTATAAAACAAGGGAGCACTTTAGACCATTAAAATTCTAGTTACAAACAAAAAAAAACATCTAACTCCCTAAAAATTTTCATTTTAAATTCATTTCGTTCCTTTTATTTCCTACCATAAACTAGTAGAAGAGACTTCAAAATGTCCCTATATAAATTTTATCAAAGAGACTTAAAAAATGTATCTTAGATGAATTTTTATTTAGCCCCTTTTTGGAGATTTAATTGTAGGCACTCCAAGTATCTTCGAGCCATGAAATTGAAATTCGAGTAATTTAAGGCCAAATCATGAACTAGGTCACTCTTGGAATTTTGAAATTTGAAACTTGTTTTGGTGAAACTTTAGCTATGTAGCATCTAAAATAAACCTTGTTAAAACAAATCTCTTTGGCATCTGAGATGGTTAAACAAAATGTTTTCATTAAAATTAATAAAAATTTGAAACCATTGTTACAATAAATCTTTTCTGCACATTCTACAACAAATCTTTTCTACACATTCTCCTTTTAAAAATTCAAAATATATACAATATTGTTCTATTCCAATATTTGTCCCCTCAATATTATCTTGATTTCTCTTTTATAATACAAGGGAGCGCTTTACAACATTCAAATTCTAGTTACAAAAAAAAAAAAAACCATCTAACTCCCCCAAAAAAATCATTTTAAATTCATTTCGCTCCCTATATTGCCTACCAAAAATTAGTAGCAGAGAATTTAAAATGTTTCCTAGATGAAGTTTATCTAAGAGACTTAAAAAATGTCTCTTACATGAAGTTTTCTTTAGCCCCTTTTTGGTGATTTCATTGTAGGAACTCCATGTATCTTCGAGCCATGAAATTAAAACTGGGGGAATTTAAGGCCAAATCATGAACTGGGTCACTCTTGGAATTTTAAAATTTGAAACTTCTTTTGGTCAAAATTTAGCTTTGTAGCATCTGAAATGACCCTTGAAAAATATCAAGTCTTCACCTTGGAGTCTGCCACAAGCTTTTTGAGTTCATTAAGGTAAAATTAATATGTGTAACAAAGGAATTTGTGCAGCTCTACTATCTCTACAAGATATTCAAAGTCAAAGTTGACCATTCTAAAACTTTTTGGAACGCGCAGACAAAAAAATTCAACAAATTCCATTTTCTTTTGGCTTGAAGAAATATCAAATTGAATGTTGAATATTTGAAAATAAACATAGTGTTGAATACACAATAGGAAAAACATGGGGGCGAATCAGTCTAGACGATAATAATAGATTTAATTCAAATCTTGATATACCTCAATTCACCATAAACAATTAACTTTAATGGAAGTCAAAATAGGAAAGCATAATCAACCCATGAACACCAGATTTACATGTAAAACCCAAATCTAGGAAAAAATACAATGAGAACTAAACTCATATAATATATAATATTGATTACAATGTTTTGTCTCATTGTGAAGAATTGCACAACTAGGGCTCACAGACTTAGGGACAGATACAAAGGACTTGTACAACGAAAACTCACTGTCTCAAGACAAGATACAAAAATCTACCCATATATTCATTGTCATCCAAAAAAAACATGAATCTAAAAAATGAAATAAGAAGAATCTCCTAAATCTATATCAAGCTATCATATTCATGGCACATGTCTTTTACTATCTCAACATACTATCATTGAATATATATCTTTCACAATCAGAGTTCTACACATCCGCTTCACTTATTTCCTTTTTTTTCCTTCACACAATGTTCTCTTCTACACTTATACTCTTCCACCAGTCACTTACATTCCTCTAACTTTGAATGAACTCCTTAAATATGAAATAAATCATTAAAAGTTCTAAAGGAGGTCAACCACAACCAAGGGAAAATGTAATTACATAAAATAGATCATCTAGACCCAAGAAACATGAAGCTGTACACTCCAAGAGAAAGAAAGGACCCAAATATATCACAACACATTCTCCTAAGATAGATCTAATGGTCCACACATTCAAAAAAATTCATCTCAATAATGTAATTTGTAGATAGGAAATTAAGGCTTATAGAACACCTGACCAAGAAACATCTCACAAAGAAATTTGGAAGCATGCAGATCTCTATGCACCAAGGTGACACCCAAATTAACATATCAAAATTAAATATAAAGTGTATCCAGACCAAAAGAATGGTCCCAATTAAGGTAGCACATCTGGGCACAAGAAAACATAACATAACTAAACACATCAGATATAGATAATTAAAGCTCACTTATGGAACACAAATATCACTAGAAATTAAACTGTATGATCAAGAATGATTAAGATAATCATTTAATAACACTGTATCCAACATATAAAGAGGACACCAAATATGTTTTGGACTAGTCTGAAAAAACCCTCTGCTCATCACTCTCAGTAGTAACAACAACTTTTGATCAAATTTGTATACATATAGACCTGGCACAACTAAAGCACCAACTTGTCTATCACTAATACTTCATCCTTTTGCAAGATCCTAAAAATTTATAACCTATTATTGGTGATTCTAATTAGGACCTATAGCCCCTCTTTTGTGACTTTGAGGTCCTTTTGCCCATTTTGCTTGATCCTGAAAACCTGTAATTCAAATTGGGGCCTCTGCTTGTCATCTCGATGTCCCTAGTCAAATTTGGGACAAAATCCTAGGCTGCACAATGTTTCAAAATTTGTGTCTATGGGTGCAAAACCTCTCAAATTTGTTGCACCTAGTTATTTTGTCCCAGATTGAGCCCGGGGTCCGATAGCAGGGTTTTCATTTAATTCTTCTCTGATGGTCAGCCTAGCTTAGTTTTAGATCTAAAAATGAGGGGAAAAGTATATAAACCAAATATCTCTCCTCATTTTTCACATCACAAGTACTCTCAAGCTATCAAGTGCAAGTATTTATTTTTAGATTTTTCTAGAGCATTCAAGCAAGCTAGGCGATTTCAAGATCTCAAGCCAAGGCATTCTTCTTCTTCCTATTAGAATAGTCCTGAAGGATAACTAAGAGGGGTGGGGGGTGAATCAGTTATCAGTAACTTTAATTATTTTCTCTTATTAACTTCAGGATACAATAAAGTAAATTCTCATTCAGACAACACAGTATACAACACACAATTTGACCAAATGGTAAAAACCCCGGTGGGAATTAGCACCCACAATGAACTATACTTGTTTATAGTAATCCCTGTTAGAAGATCTTGCAACCTTGTTAGGAGTTGTTCTTTACAAAGCAATAAGTATAGTGACCTGGTTAAGGGTCTAACCCTATTAGGAGTCTTTTACAAGTAACCCTGTTAGGGGTGAGGACTCACTATCCAAAAGCTCACTACTTCAATGGTGAAGGCTACAACCTTCTGTAGAAAAGATATGCACTATATCTGATGATGAACTATAGAGTAGACATGCTATCTTGATTAGTTCCAATGTATTATAATCTTCTACTACTTCTTCACATAGACTCTTGATGAATGAACCACAACTGATATTCTGCTCTGTACATTTTCTGTCTCTTTTTGTATCATTCACAGTTTGCGTTTACAAAAAAACTGCTATAAGTATCTTCTTTGAAGTAGAGAGTCATGTCAGCTCTTGGAAACACTTCAACAACATCTTTGTCAGCTTAACTAAGCATGCAAACAATATTACGTCCGGGCAACACAAATTGAACAGACACGATGCTTCACTAAGTCAGCTTCATCAAATCATCTCAAATAACACGATCCTGATGTTACATGATAGGCGCATTTAACCAAACATAGTTAACTCATAACTAATCATGAATATACACACACATATCCTAAAGATAGGTGCAACTCAAGAAACACGTTAAATATGTCAGCTCTGAACAAGTACTCTTCCAGAACTGTAACTGCCAATAACAAAATTACACAACTTGACTGAAACTTCATATCTGAGTCTGCGTATATGAATATAACATACTAAACACATCTACAATCTAAATATATCCATGCAAGGATTGGTATCATCATTCTGATAAGTACATACATAATCACTACTGTATATTATATGTTGTCATCAATGACAAACATACAATCAATCAACTGCACAGAAACAAATCTCCAACACTTCCCACATCTCATCAAAGCAATATTATTCAAGTTGGAGAAACATTTTCTATCATATGGTGGTTTATTAATGGATCTCTCAAACAAGAAAATAATATATCTCCTTCTCCATCATTCTTCTCTTTCTCCTTCCAAGTGTGATCAAGGATTCCAAGAAAAATCAAGATCTAGGGGTGGTATTCATAGATCCATGCATATGTGAGGGAATCCTTTATCCTACATCTCTTCTAAAAGGTCAAAATCTACATTCAAGAAACAAAAATCAAGCATACTTCATGGATTTGAGTGATACAAACATTTGTCTATGAGGGTAAGAACATTAACACAATACCGAGCTTTTGTATTTACTTTATGCTTTACATTTCAGACTTTACATTTCATATTTAATGTTTGATTCCTAAGCAAGGGTTTGACCAATATAACCCCTTTATCCAACCTATTTCATTATTTTTCTGTGTGCAAGTATAGACCAAGAGCTTGTAATTGTAAATCTAAGCTTTGCAAGTCCCGTCACAAGTATCTTCCAAATCTGGAATAGAATCACTAAGTGCATAACATTACAACCATTTTTCAACTACGTGAAAAACATTACAAACATTATACATCCTTAGAAATAGGCTCAAATTTTTAGGACAAACAACAAGTAGGTTTCAAGACCTAGATCTGTAAATTCAATAGATTTTGGGACTTCAACAGTCAGGAAAATAGTAACAGAACAACATCTCCTTCATCTCTTCAAGGTACACTTATATTTATCACATTTAAATTTCCCTTTATTCTTTATAATTTTCAATTTAGATAACCCAATTTCTCAAGAAAAAAAATAATAAAAGCCCCTAAGACCTGAATCGAGAATCGACATCACTTTATCATTTTTACGGTGTTGATGTAATTTGACCTAAGGTGGCTTCATATTCTAATGTGCATTGTGAAATTGGAGAGAGATTACATCCTATTTTGTGATCCCCATTTTCTACTATACATTTTGGTGAACCCGACACTTGTTACATTCTTTTGATTTTGGTAGTTAGATATCCTCTCTATGCATTTTGATATCTGCATCTATTTTTTCATTTATATTTTTAAATTTGCGTTAGATCTAATTTCATGCTTAATGTGTGGCTTATATTTACTTTACATAGCTTCAATTAAGTATTAGATCTCCTTTGTGTATTTCTTTAGATCTATCTTCTTTTCATTTTGTGCAGGAGTATTATTACATTAAGTCCTACCTATAGCATTCCCATTAGGAGAAGCCGTAGAATTATGGGTTCTTTTTTATCCCTAGTTCTCTTTCCTTCCTAGGAATCTTGAGGAGAACAACATGCACAACATTTATTTCCCTCCACCTATTTAACACAACTCTTCCAATTCTTCCCATGATGAGGATGAGAGCCTAAAAGTTACACCTAGTCAAATCCAAAAGATCTCTGATGACATTGAAAAATTTAAACAATGGTTAGGTAAAGATAATCCCAGCCTCGAGGCTATTTGTATAGTTGGTGGTTTGAGAAAAATAATTCATAATGATGAACATTGAATGGATTTCTTATGTTCTCTTTCTCAACTTGTTCATAACAATGTAAAGTCACTTCAAGATTGTGCTCAAGATCTTGGTTACACTCAACCTCCCATTAGTGTTGATCCTTCTAATACTATTCCTATCTTAATACCTATAATTTATAACTATACTACACCTATAATAACCACTTCCTTTCAAACTTCCAATCATATACATGTTCCTATTCCTAATACTAGTGTTCCTTTATCTAGTGTTCCATGTGTTTCCTTAACTTCATCCATGCCCACTTACAATAGTGTGACTTTTTATTATTCCAATGTTACTTCCATTCACATAATTCTCCTAATGTTACCCACATATCTCCTTCTACTCTTTCCATGATATCTACAATCAATATTCTTACTCAAACTATGTTATCTTTACAACAACAAATTGCTTCCATGACTCAATCCAAGTTTAACATACCTACTTGTGATATTTCTAGTCCTTTATCCTTGGATATAATCCATGTCATCATTCCTCAATATACATATACTCCTCATTTAGACACCTAGAGTGGTAAAGGTGATCACTTAACCCATGTTAAGACCTTTCAAACATTGTGTAGTGACTTTTATCATGATCAAAGGTTCATGGATAAGCTATTTATTAGATCCTTTCAATATAAGACCTTGCAATGGTATTTCTCCTTGCCCCCTTATTCCATTGATTCCTTTAAAAAACATGCCAATTCCTTCATTCAACAATTCCAAAATATATTTGTCTTAGGATAGCCTTGACTGATTTTATGTATGGTAGACAAGGTCCTAAATAAAATATTACTAATTTCATTGGTAGATTTAAACATTTGCATGCTCAAATTTCTTTTTCTATACCTGATATTGATATGCAATGTATGTTTATTAATAATTTACAAAACATATTAGGGACAAGATTTTCTTTTCTAAATTCCCTTATTTTACTCAATTATGTGCAGTGCTTCATAATTATTAGCTTTAAGTGAGTCAATTTGAGAGCACCACTCTAATGAT
Source organism: Thuja plicata (assembly GCA_018584345.1). NCBI lineage: Eukaryota > Viridiplantae > Streptophyta > Pinopsida > Cupressales > Cupressaceae > Thuja > Thuja plicata. Next base: position 392,999 of record MU225696.1, read on the forward strand.
TCTGATTGATAAGGGTGATGTCGCATCACAGTCCTTTCAAAATTTAAAAAAATGGGGCTTCACCAAGATCAAATCTTCATCTAATCATGTAGATGAGAAAGTGGCAAAAACATCCAAAGGTGTGGCTCCTTTTTCATCTTACTTTAACCCCACTCATACTTTTACTTAGCTTAATGCATCTTTTCATAGTGTGATGATGAAGTGCCTTAATGATAATATGTTAATGCTTACTCCCATTAACCTATTTTATCCTAACAAGCCTCAATCCAAATACTTCAATCCCAAATCTTTTTGTCAATATCACCATCAACCTGGTCATGATACAGAAAAATGTTTCTATTTGAAACCTATCACCCAAGACCTTATTGATTCCAATGCCATATTTGTTGAAGGTGTGAATTATCAAGGAAACAAATCTGCAGCACCTCCCAATATAAACTTGCAAATTTATACTGATCCTTTACCCTCTCATTCTACTCATACCATTGAGTCTACTGAGCCTTTTCCTTCTTCCTGCCATGTTTTTTCATATGATGATGAATCTATTGAAGCCAACAATATGTTTAATATTATCGATCAAAATAAATCCAAACCTAAACCCAAACCAGAACCTGAAATTCCCATTACCTTTGATCCTAGTGAAACTATTAAGGCTACTAATGGTCCTCTTTACATTGTTGCAAGAGTTAATGACCTTATTTACTATAGTGGCCTTATAGATCCCACTTGTATGGTGAATATTATAACTGAAGAACATCTTTTCACAAGATATATGCGACACAATTTCTATGACACATTTGATGTGACAATTCGAACTTGCAATGGTTTCACTTATCCTATCCACGGTGCTATCACTTTTCCCATATAAGTTAGTGGTAAGACATTATATGTCACCTTGGTTCTCATGACAACTTCTGATCAATTTAAAGTCTGACTTGGTCTTCCTTGGCTCACCTCCATAAAAATTATAGCCTCTCCTATTCATAAGTTTTTAAAATTTCCCCACAAGAGAGAAATCGTCACTATTAATGATAGTCTTTTCTAGCCTCTATTCCATTGAGATTCTATTGAACTTGACTTATTTTGGCCTTCTATAACTCAACCTACTTACCCTTGGAAAGTAATCTTTCCTAATCCTATCACAAATACAAAATCCAAAATATTTATGAACTTATCAATCCTAAGGGTATTCCATCTCCTTTCCCAAGACCTATATTTCTTCCAACACCACCTACACCTCCTGTTTATGCTATTTTTCCTCCTATAACCTACAAAACTTCTACCCATCCTATCTCTCAACCTAGTGAGGTTCCTTCATTTCTCCCTCTAAGGAAGAAAAGGATTTGATGTTTATTTATCCCAAGACAAATCAAATGTCTAGCAAGACAAAACGTAACCATTGTGCCTGCAATTGCCATTGTAAATATCATGCTAGAGCCTGTGAGCATGCTTCCAAAATCCTGTTGATAGGGAGGCTCCTATCCTAGTGTCAGATTGACTCTTCTTAAGGCCACTTTCTAGACCTTGTAAGGGTTTACTTCTTATCCCTAATCTTGGAGAACTCACTTTGTTCCCTCCCATTCCAAGGGCCTCACTATCAAGGGAAAACACAACTCTTTCTTGAATTCACTAAGATAAATTCACTCCGAATCACACTATGACACTTTGCATAATTGATTTGGCTTAGGTCAATACAACTTCATCAAATCTTGAGGTCCTTTTTCCCATAGTTTAATTACTCTTTTCATCAAGTTCAAGAGTTCACTATTTTAAGGGCTAGTAGCTCTATTAGCCTTAATTTGGTGAAAAAACCTTATAACTTAAAAAATTTACAAAGTAACCCCAAAATTATTCGCTGATCCTGGCACCTTTTTGGACATCCTTCAATATTTTTAGGGTTTGGGGCCACCAAGTTTTCTGTACTATACTTTTTGTAGAATGGGTCTTTTCCCTTAAAAATAGGGCTAACCGCATTATTTCAAACCAATTATTGATGAAATGAATTCATCAACTCATGGAATTGGTTCAAGGGATTCTTCAATACCCAAGAAATTCTCCAAACCTCAGATCCCTCAATCCAATCCAATCTTGCATTCAATCTTGGACTGTCATTAACTTGCTCCTAGTCGTGTATCCGCTATCTTGCCTAGAGCAAGCTCTTAAAACTAGAAAATGACACCTCTTGCAACTGTAAAAAAAGGAAAATAATGTACAAGGGTTCCAATTTACATCCTCCATGGGCCATCAAGATCCCATGGTGGAAATTCATCATGGAACCATATTTACACACACAAACCCTTACACTGGCAGTGAACAGTCCAGGAAGGTTTTGTTTTTATTTAAGAAACCAAAACTATACAAAATCTTACAAGAAGTAATTAAAGAGAAATTAAAAAAGTATATGAAACTATTCTACACACAAAAGTGGGTTCTTCAATCCATGTTAAATCAATTCCAACTAAATCTTGCAAAATTGTGCATAATCCATGTAAACTGTCAATAAATCTTTCTTAGGAAATGTAACCAGAATTTGTGCAAACTCTGTACAATGATTGGAAAGCCATTATATATATCCCTTTGGCTCATAAAAACTACCTATTCTAGCCCATAAATTCCATTAGGGAATTTTTCAATTCTTGTCCAAATGTTGTCATGCAACATTGGAAAGTTGTAAAAGTTGCTCAAGCAACATTTTTACGACTTTTACATCTTTTACCATTTCATTTATCTGACCTAATTAATGTGTTCCACAAGGATTCTAACCTAACCCTAGACCCAATTAAACTTAAAATAGGTCCTTTTGTGCACTCTATGTGTCATTTCCATATATTGCCATATTTTGCCTTCCAAAACATAAATGGGGTCTTTTGGACCAAATTGACCACAACAAAAACAAAACACTACAAAAACAACACAACACCAACCTAACAAAAGCTTATTTAAGCACATGAACATAATAAGGTCTTCCACACCAAAAACTAAGGGTTACCCAATTTTAACCCCTAGGTGCTCCTGCACCATGCTCCCTCTAAACAAAAGAAGTTAAGTTACATCTAGAGATAGTAATGAAGAATCTATTCCAAGCTTCTTGAATTCAGATTCTGCAACGCATGTAGCCTCTGCTTTAGGTAGGTTTTCCTATTTGATGAGATGATTCATATACTCTCCATTTATAGTCTTCTTCTTCACTCTTGAGTCTAAAATATTTTCTGCTTATGGCTTGGTCTTGGGTGGAAAGGGTACATCAACAATTACTTTCCCAACATCAAAAGTGTTCTCAGTCTCCTTTGTCATAGGACCTTTATATTTGACAAAATATTGTACATTGAAGACATGTGATATTGCTAAATATGTAGGTAGGTCTATTCTGTAATCATTCACCCCATATTTGGCTAAGACTTTACAAGGACCTATCCTCCTCATCTTTAGTTTACTAGGTACACAATTCTTCAATCTAGCTGTGTTCAAATGCACCATAACCAAGTCTCCCACTTCAAACTAAAAATATTTCTTCTTTTCATCTACTTTGGCTTTAAGACTTTGGTTGGATTATGTGAGTGTCTTCTTCACTTGATCATGCACCTCTTTCATAGATTGAGTGAAATCATCTGCATGAACACTTCTACCCTCCATGCTCCCTAGGTCTTTGAGTTCACAAAATCGTCTAGGATGTACACCATAGACGATTGCAAAAGGAATCTTTCTAGTAGTTTGGTTCACACTATCATTATAGGCAAACTCTACCTATGATAGTACTTGATCCCACACATGTCCATACTCTTTATTCAAGAACCTCAAAAGGTTAACCAAGACTATATTAATGACCTTTGTTTGGCCACCAGTCTGGGGTGATAATTAGACCCAAATAAAATATTAGTTCCCAATCTCTTCCACAGTGTCTTCCAAAAGTGTACCATGAAGTTAAAATCTCTATCTGAGACTATGCTAAGAGGCAGTCCATGGATTCTAACCACCTCTCTAAAGAACAAATGTGCAATATAACTGGCATCATGTGTTGTATTACAAGGAATTAATTGGCTCATTTTACTTAACCTGTCAACAACTACAAAGATGCTATCCAAACCAGTGGTAGTCCTTGGTAAACCAATAATGAAATCCATTCTTATGCATTCACATGGCCTATTGGGAATTGGTAAAGGTTGATAGAGTCCTGCATTAGTAGTAGTACCTTTTTTCCTTTTGACAAATAATACATTGCTCCACATACTTCCTAACATATTTACGCATCCTAGGCTAGTAGTAAAACCTTTGGACTAACTCAAGTGTCTTATTCAGACCAAAGTGTCCACTAAGACTACCATTATGTTTCTCTTGAATGATATTTTCTCTCATGGATCCTTTTGGTACACACAGTTGACCACCCTTGAAAAAAAAAACATTTCGTAAAGTATACTCTGCATATTGACTGTGAAAATGGTTATTGAATTCACTACATACCTTTTAGGCCTCAGCAAAATCTTCATCCTCCTTATAGAGGTCTTTTAAACTTTCCACTCATATACTCTGCAACTGTACTTCTTATATAGTGAGAAGCCTCCCGCTCAAAGGATTGGCCACCTTATTCATTTGACCCTTCTTATGATTGATAGTAAAGGTATATGCTTGTAAGAACTCCATCCACTTAATATGCCTATTTCTTAGCTTGTCTTGGGAATTGATAAAACTTAAGGCTTGGTTATCAGTGAACACCACAAATTCCTTGGGTAGGAGATAATGTCTCCATTTACTAAGGAATTGGACTAAGGAATAGAGTTCTAGGTCATATGAGGAATACCTCTTCTTGCCCTCATTCAATTTTTCACTATAAAAAGCTAATACTCCACCCTCTTGACTCAAAACAACCCTCACTGCTATACTACTTGCATCACACTCTATGGTGAATAGTGTTGTAGATTTACTTCTGGCAGCTAGTTGATTGTATGTTTGTCATTGATGGCAACATATAATATACAATAGTGTTTTGTATGTACTTATCAGAAAATTGATATTAACCCTTGCATGGTTATATTCATGTTGTAGACATGTTGATGCTTTGTTCATACATGCAGGATCAGATTTGATGTTTCAGTTAAGTTGTGTTAATCTGTATTGGCAGTTATAGTTTCTGGAGAGTATCTGTTCAGAGCTGATGTATTTACCATGTTTCTTGAGTTGCACCTATCTTCAGGATACACATGTGTATATTCATGATTAGTTATGAGTTAACCATGTTTGGTTAAGAGAACCTATCATGTTTCATTAGGATCATGTTGTTTGAGATAATTTGGCGGAGCTGACTCAGTGAAGCATCGGGTTTGTTCAGTTCATGTTGCATGGTCTTAATCTTGATTGTGTGCTTAGTTAAGCTGACAAGGATGTTGGTGAAGTTTTTCCCACAGCCATCGTGACCTTATACTTTGAGGAAGATACTTATAGTAGTTCATTTGTGAACACTAAGTGTGAATGATAAGAAAAGAGACATAAAAGGTACAGAGTAGAATATCAGTTAAGTTTCATTCATCAAGGATCTATGTAAAGAATTAGTGGAAGATTACATTACATTGGAACTGATCAAGACAATAGGTCTACTCTATATTTCATCATCAGATATAGCGCATATCTATTCTACAAAAGGTTGTAGCCTTCACCATTGAAGTAGTGAGCTTTTGGACAGTGAGTCCTCACCCTTAACTGGGTTATTTGTAAAAGACTCCTAACAGGGTCAAACCCTTAACCAAGTCACTAAACTTATTGCATTGTAAAGAACAACTCCTAACAGGGTTGTAAGATCTTCTAACAGGGATTATTATAAACAAGTATAGTTAATTGTGGGTGGTAATTCCCACCAGGGTTTTTACCATTTGGTTTCCCTGTAACCAAATTATGGTATTGTCTATTGTGTTATCTAAATGTGAATTTACTTTATGGTATTCTAGAATTAATAAGATAAAAGAATTAAATTAACTGATAACTGATTCACCCCCCCTCTCAGTTATCCTTTGGGACTATTCTAACAATCGGTATCAAATCCAAGTGCCTTGAAGAGAAAGCCTAACAACTAAAGGTAGATCAGATGACATACTTCAGAAAAGAGAGTCCTAAGTTCGATGGAGAGAATTATCTGGATTGGAAGAATAAAATGATAACACATCTATAGTGTGTTGGTTTTGAGATCTTTGAGATAGCCACACAAGAAGTTGCTATTACCTCTCTAAAAGACCTTGCAAAAGATGATGCTACTAGTAAACAAAAGGATACATTCACAACTAATGAAATTGCCAAAGAAGCCCTTATAAGTGCACTATCTGACAGTGAATTCTCTGAGATCAAGAAAGTAGACAAGGCATACACAATATGGAAGTATTTAGAAGACATGTTTGAAGGAGATATCCAAGAAAAGAATGCGCACAGGAAGACATGGAAAAATAAATACAACAATCTTGAGATTTTACCTGAAGAAAACATCAGAGCCTACAATCAGAGGATAAATGAAGCAGTTTCTGGAATCAGAAATAATGGTGGAGAAATTTTAGAAGAAGACATAATGGACAATCTGATGACTACATTGACAACAGACTATGAGAGCAAGATCAATATTCTAGATGAAACTATGCAATTTTCAAAGGACTTCAAGAAAGAGACTTTGATCAGTAAAATCTCTACATTTGAGATATCAAGATTGAAGAATGAACCCAAAAGTGAAACAACCTTCAAAGCATCAATACATGGTAAGAAAAATTTACACATTTCTAATGAGAAAGAAGAAGTTGATGAAGAACTAGAAGAAAT